>CM061141.1:20031518-20250689 GCA_030789695.1 Scilla litardierei
ATCCTTGTAAAACACCTTCATTGCTGGATTTATCGTAACATACACGGAGTTGTACATTGGAGACCGAGAACCTTGAGATCCCACATCAGAAGGTTCGGTCGGCTCAGGTGCCCGTTTGCTCGAAAGAAGTTGGATTGCCCTCCTCTATTGTGGGAATAGGTGGTGGTGGTGATCACCCCCGCCGATGCTTGATTTTGTGTTTGTAATCTATTTCGGGTGATTGGTTTGTCGACGGGAATCGGTGAATTCATAGGACTGTGTGGGGAAGTGATGCCCTCTGTATATGATGTGATTATTGTTTTGGCCCCCCAATTAAAGGAATGCTGGGTGCCCATGATCTCAATGCATGTATTGTACCTGTAGCAAATCAAAAATTCAGCGTGGTCTCTGGCGCCCGAAGCGGTCATATTGTTGTAATATATTTTTCCAACTGATCATGGGACTATCAGGTGAGGTATTTTATTTGGAAACATCGGATGTCCTCAACTAGCCATATAAGGCTCTCTGTTGAGCAGCCAGCATTGGTTTTAAGTTGTTAGATATAATTGCTGATGTTTAATACTAACTAATTGCGGATGTCACGAACATCAATCTGGCAAATGTGAAGCATGCCGTAGAGAATGGAAGAAAATCTCGCGCCTGTAATTATGCTCTTGTAGATTTAGGCATCCAAATGTATAAATTGACTTTAGGAAGAAATGTTCTGTTTCTTCAACAGTTAGGGGTGGCAAAATGAATCTATTTCGAACCCGGCATCCTTATTTGGATATTGGTAGAGGGTGGGTTAATCCGGTCGGGTCGTATCCGGGTTGACCCGGCTGATCCTAGGCTCGGGTTTGATCATTTAAACTGGATCCATCTTGACTCTACCGGTCTTACTTTGTATTATAGCGTGGAATCTTGAGATACATCGGGAGTTTTGGTGAGGGGTTTCAATTGTTTCACTTGAAGCGGTCTTGGGTTCAATTACTGTCGTTATAATTTTTGTAGTTAAGTTCTGTTACGCCTATTTGGCCGAGGCCCGAAAGACACGAGCCCAGAAACCCGACTGTCGGTCAAGAGCCCATCTGTGCGCTCAGGCCCACTCGATAAGGCCCTATAAGAGACCCCCCCCCCCCCCCCCCCCCCCCCCCCCCCCCGAATGTCGATCCGGCCCGGCCCCGATAACACGCTGGCCACTCGCCCACTCCTGCGATAACCGCTCCCCCGGTTCTGCGGCCACTGAATGGCAGCTATGGGGAGATGCTGGCATGGCGCAGGGAGCGGCGACGGGGGGGGGGGGCGGATTGAGGGGGCACGATTGAGGGCGGACGAACGACGTGGGTCGGGGGCAATCACGGCGGAGATCTATAAAGGGGCTAGGAGGACGATAGGACAAGGGGACCGCATCTCAGGTATTCAAAACCTAAGGTACTCCATCAACGACCTAGCTCCCCCATTTCTCCTCCTTCCTCCCCCGCTCGCGCCGTGAGACGCCGTACCGATCTCCTCTCGAGTCGTACCGTCTCCGCTGAGCCTCCTTTTTCAGATCACTGTCTGACTTAGGCATCGGAGGGGTTTTGGCTGGAACCAAGGTCCGGCCCCCCTGACGAGTGTTCTCGTCTACGCAGGAGGATATCCAATCCACTGGCCGAGGCTTCCCATCCGCCCCTCGCCGACCACGCAACCAGCTCGACGACCGAGGCTTCCCCTCGTCGTCCGACCGCTGAGGCCGAGCACAACCGACCGAGGCCGAGCGTCTCAACCCAGGCCGAGGCTTCCCCTCGCCCTACCAACGACCGAGGACTCCGATTCGACCCAGCCGACGCGCTCCACGTCGTCCGCAGATCCGACTCGAGCCTCGACTGCACCAACTTGACTCACCCGAGGGACCCAAGCGGGCCCCTTGACCACGTTGACCGGGTTGTCCACGGTCAACGCTCTGTAGTGAGAAAACACTCTGAAACATCTGGCGTCGTCTGTGGGAACGAACTGTCCCACGAAGAAGCAAACCACACCTGCAATGGCACGAGCCAGCAACGGAAGGAAACGCATGCCCCCCATCCCGGAGGAGGGGAATGGCGCATCCAACGGCAACCTCGAAGGCACGCCCGTCAACAACCACCCCGCCCCCACAACTGAAGAGATTGGCGGGTCGGAATTAGCCACACAGGGGCAACTCTGTGCCTTGGCCCAGGAGACCAACGCGAATCTCCAGACGCTGGTCGCGGCAGTACAGCAACTCGTCAGCACTGCGCCAGTTAACGGAGGCGCATTGGGCGACGACCATCGTTGGGCGGGGGATCCCCCGCTCTTGCGATCCGCTGTGGTCTACGACCACGGGAACCAAAGACCAAACGCGGAGCGTCGGTTCACGTTGTCCAGCTCCCGCCAGGCGAGATCACGCGCCTCCTCCCCTCATCGTGAAAGGAGCCGAAGAGAAACTGAGGGCACGGGGGACGAATCGGTGACCGCGTCGTCTCGTCGACCACGGTCACCCCACCGCAGGAGAAGCAGCCGACACCACTCGAAAGACCGATCGCGGCGGAGCAGGAGCTCCCGCCGGAGGAGCCGGGAGCGCCGGGTCAGCCCGACCCCCAGTGTGGCGAGGGCCGTGGAGCCAGCCCCGCCGGCGCCGGTGCACCCTCCACCACCGAACGAACCGGAGGCGGACGGGTGTCGAACCCCCGGAGGCATCCACGGGGACCGGTGCCCCCTATCACGGAGGATAATCGACGCGCGGGTCCCCTCTCGATTCAAGATCCCGACGCTGGGGAAGTACGACGGGATAGGGGACCCGGCCACCACCTTACCCACGGAAGGCTCGGCTCGGCGCACTTCCTCCTCAACGGTCCGCCGAGGCGCCCTTCCAGAGGTACTACCTCGGCTCCGAGCGGCTCCATGACGGATCAGCTCATCGACGTCACGGATGAACTCGCGGCTAGCCATCCCTGTAAGGGAAACCAAAATCAGGATGAGTCACAGGGCGATTCGAGACTGAAAAAGCGACCTACCCGGAGACCACAAGACGGCCTTCAGGAGTAGGTCGTCCAACAAAGACCAGATGGACTTCGATTCCAAGGGGAGGGTCGACAGCAGCGCAGCAGCTGCCTGATCAACGTCAGAGAGGGCCAGCGGCAGGCGAGGCTGGACAGACCCACCCCAACTTGTCAAAATCTGAGCGTCCTCCAAAAAGATCACAAAGACATAATTCGAACTCCAATCCCCCGACCAGCGGGGTAGCCCGATCAGGCACTCCCTCCTCGAGCGAGCTCGGAGTTGCAGCCATGACCCCGGCCCAACCGTCTGGATCTGATAAAAGTGGAAGAGACGGGGAGAGACGGCTCCAGACCGCGGGTACAGCAGAGCGTCGCAAAGCCCGTCAATACCGCAATCGAACAAGGGGTGAACTGGCAAAGGGGCACCATGAGATATTCCATGACCTGGATGAAGAAGGGATTGAGCGGGAAACGAAGACCCAGGCGGAACATTTCGACGTAGACGCCGACCTCATTGCTCCTCGGAAGGCAAATCCGCTCGTCGACGAATGGAACTCGGACATCGTACGGGAAGCAGAGATACCTTTCCCGGATCTCCGTGGCCACTGAAGGAGGGGTCTCCGACGGCGTTCGGAGGACAACCGGGGGCACGTTAAGCCGCACGGCAGCCGACGCCACGTCATCACAGGCATAGTCTGGGAACAGCTTCCCCTTCCCCTTATCTCGAAGGGGACGACTCCCAGCGGAGGAACCTGATCCCACTAGCCGGGGCCCGCCCCGTCTGGACTCCGGAGAATCCCTCACCCCTTGGCCAGAACCGCCTATCCTAAGAGCAGCCATAATACGTAAGCAAGAAAGGAATTACCTTTTAACTAGTTTGGAGGAGACAAGGAAGCGAAGGCGACGGGAAACTCCGAGTTGTGGAAAACCTAGAACAATGAGAAGAGCAAGAGAGAAGTGGAGATCAACGCAGCTGGGGATCTTATATACCGGACACAGGGGCGAATTCGAAGCGCCTGACAAGAACGCGTGGCAGGCCTCGAAGAACTGGCGGCGTTTCGAAATCGGTGCCAAGGGAAGTCCAATCGGTCCGCCTCATCATGACCTACATTTATGACCACGCCTCGACTGAAGCGCCACTCAGAACCCCAGGAGGCACAGCGGTCGAACCGAGCTAGCCAAGGCCGATCGACTCCACCGAGGGCGGCTCACGAACCCCTCCGCTCCTCAACTTAAGACGACCCCGCGAGCGGTGGGGATAAGCTGGCAGCTACACGTGGCAGCATCAGAGGACCGACGGCGCTTCGGAGCCTGCGCCTTAAAAGTATCGAGCGGGCCAACTCATGATGACGACTAATAAATGAGTCGGCATCGACTGGCAAGCCTGTCAAAGTCGGCGGAAGTCACATCGGCCGAGCCGAACCGGCCGAAGCCGATCGACCCGACCGATGGGGGCAATTGTTACGCCTATTTGGCCGAGGCCCGAAAGACACGAGCCCAGAAACCCGACTGCCGGTCAAGAGCCCATCTGTGCGCTCAGGCCCACTCGATAAGGCCCTATAAGGGACCCCCCCGAATGTCGATCCGGCCCGGCCCCGATAACACGCTGGCCACTCGCCCACTCCTGCGATAACCGCTCCCCCGGTTCCACGGCCACTGAATGGCAGTTATGGGGAGATGCTGGCATGGCGCAGGGAGCGGCGACGGGGGGGGCGGATTGAGGGGGCACGATTGAGGGTGGACGAGCGACGTGGGTCGGGGGCAATCACGGCGGAGATCTATAAAGGGGCTAGGAGGACGATAGGACAAGGGGACCGCATCTCAGGTATTCAAAACCTAAGGTACTCCATCAACGACCTAGCTCCCCCATTTCTCCTCCTTCCTCCCCCGCTCCCGCCGTGAGACGTCGTACCGATCTCCTCTCGAGTCGTACTGTCTCCGCTGAGCCTCCTTTTTCAGATCACTGTCTGACTTAGGCATCGGAGGGGTTTTGGCCGGAACCAAGGTCCGGCCCCCCTGACGAGTGTTCTCGTCTACGCAGGAGGATATCCAATCCACGGGCCGAGGCTTCCCCTCCGCCCCTCGCCGACCACGCAACCAGCTCGATGACCGAGGCTTCCCCTCGTCGTCCGACCGTCGAGGCCGAGCACAACCGACCGAGGCCGAGCGTCTCAACCCAGGCCGAGGCTTCCCCTCGCCCTACCAACGACCGAGGACTCCGATTCGACCCAGCCGACGCGCTCCACGTCGTCCGCAGATCCGACTCGAGCCTCGACTGCACCAACTCGACTCACCCGAGGGACCCAAGCGGGCCCCTTGACCACGTTGACCGGGTTGTCCACGGTCAACGCTCTGTAGTGAGAAAACACTCTGAAACAAGTTCCAATGTCAATCCTTAGTTTACATAAATACTTTGAGACCCTTTCGGCTCAACCATTTATTTAACATATTTCTTTTTAGAGGAAAAAAGTTGATTCATGCGGGTTGGGTATGTGTTTTATGTTTCCGACCTAGATTTGATATTGGTCAGGTTTGGTTATACCCCTAAATGGGTCTGGTTAGACTTGACTCAACACGTATCCGACCCAACCCATTTGCAACCCTTAGTCACATCATCCCATCAAGGAAATCGAAAAATGAAAAAAAGAGAATGAAACAAAATAATTGGTTGCAGCCATACAGAAAATTTAATGGGCATCTCTCGGTCCATCCTTCGATATATAATCTATTATACATTTGATGTCATTTTCCCATGGGCACTTACTGACAGGGATTAAAACGTTGATACAAGAAAGGTTTGGATCTATCCACGTCGACGTGGAGGGTTGCGATGAGTTGTTGTTGGGGCCGCCTGGCTGTGGGTATCTTACCGGGTTTGGGATTGGGTGCATTCGTTTTGGTGGAGGAAGACAGTTAGAGTGAAAGTCTGATTTGACATGTGATGTAACGGGACATGAAGGGAGAGTGACGAGGGCTGAATGGCAAGTTTGATGTGGACGTGTAGATAGATTTGACATGCAAGGGGACGGTCATGATGGCAAAGAGAACTTTGGGTTTCTTCTTTTGGTTCTCGTGCCCTTGGTGCAGGGGTATTTACTAATATACTATACGTAACACATCCTCTGATATGGTATATATTAACTTTTTTTGATACATTGGAAAGCATTTTGAAGCATGCGTGCTAGGCATCAATCCCTCGCCTCCCATGAGGGAGAGGAGAGAGGGTGCCAACCGAGCAATGGCTCGTTGGTAGGATATATTGACTTTAAGGAACAAAAACCTTCCATTATTTTTTAAGATAAAAAATCTATCTTCAATTGTCTGGATTCGTCGCTACACGCATTTCTGTATTCAAAATGATTTCAAATCAGTTCAAATATGAGAATACGATTTTTAAATATTTTTCTATATTTATTTCGTATTTTTCTGAGGCTAAAACGACTCGAAGTCCGCAAACCCACAACACACAATCGATAGACATGTTTTGGCTCAAAACTCCTATTTTCGTAGCTCAAAATTTTAAAAAGAAATTATTTTCATGATCCGCACGAAGTTACGAACCCGTTGTATGTTTTTCGTAATTTTTCGAAGACAATGGGAAAGTGATATTTTAATATAAAAATAATATTGTTACTAATTACTTTTACTAACTACCCCGCTTAATTAACTAATTAACTTAATTACATTTACCTAACGACGTCTGCAGCCCACGAGGAAAACAATCCTAAATTATAAACTTAGTCAAAACTATCCTCCTTCAGTTATTAATTCTCTAATTAATTGCGCTTATTATAATATTTATATAACTATCTATATTACCCCCCCCCCAACACCCACACCCATCTCCTCCCTCAAACTCACCGCCCTTCATCTCCCCACAGTGGCACCCACGCTCTTCCCTCCCTCCAACAGAGTCGAACCCATCACCAGCGACACCGCACCACCCCTCCTTCCTCGGCTCCACCTCTCCTCCTACTGCACCCAACCACCCCCGACTGCTCCCCTGCCGAACACAAGCAACAGCCTACACCCACACAACCGCCAAGCGACGCTGGAGCCGACCGGAGCCCCACAGCAACAACGAGGCGCCCCTAGCCACTGCACCACCATCGAAGAGCACCGAGAGCCTCCTGCTGCCGTGCCTAACCGCTGCCCCATGCCAAGCTCGCTGAGAACTGATCGGGCCCCGGATACACGTCCCGGAGCGGCGATTGTAGTTTTACCGCAAGCGCACGGCAAAGTGGCGAGCGGGTATCGAACACGAGGAGGTGGTGTTGGCTCCAATCTATCCTAGGTTGGTTTGACTACGAATGTTTTATTGGTGGAGATGGCGATGGTGTGATATAATGGAAATGGTGGTGGATGTCGGTGTCGGAGATAAAGAAGTCGGATAAAATATCGATTCAGATACAATACAATAAAAGTGGGAATTTGCCTTGCGGCGATCCTGTCACAATCGTCGGGCAAAGTATGGGGATATAAAATCAAATAAAGGCGTCTAGGGCTAGGGAATTCCCACTACGGATCGTCATACATCATCGTAAATAGTGAATCTCAATATTACTAGACTTGTGTTGAGTTGAACTAGTCGTAACTGAATAGAGAACCAAGCTCACGCTCTCGCGCTATTGCCGGTCTATAGCAACCTAGATTAGGGCCCAATCTCTTGCAAACCCTAACCTAAGCCGCTAGCATGAAGATCGACATCATCGTCCAATCGCTCCTCGAGCCCACTCTCGTGCAAACTCGAGTTACGATCTAGGTTGTGATAGTTCGTATTCGTCCAATCTCTTGCAAACGAATATAGGTATAGATTTACAATTAAAAATCCTAGCTTTGGTCCAATCTCTTGCAAACCAAGTCTAGAGAAATCCAATTGTAAATCTAAATCGAATATCTAGGCCTTCCCATCGATTAGAATCCAATCTCTTGCAAATCCCAAATCGATGGAAATCCCTAGCTATCCGTAGTAAATCAATCACAACCTAACCTCCTAGCAACTCTAGTAATTTAGAAATTCATTCATCACAAATATGAAATTAGATCCATAGGGTTCATCCCCAAACCCTAGAACAACAAATCTACTCTAGCATAGCAATAAGGATATATGAATCAATAAAAATCATTGCTTGCATATGAAAAGATAGAAAAACAAAGATTCAAATAAGAAGAATAAAATACTTAGCTTGATGAAGATCTTCAATCCAAATACAAGCTTTTAGATCCAAGAGGGGGCCTAGGGCATGGCATAACCTCTAAAATAATCCTAATAAAAACATATGGGGGCTAAGAAAACATAATGGGATCTCTCTCTAATGGTGGCTACAAACCCCTTAAATACTCTCCCAAAACCCTAGCAAGAAACCCTAGAAAACCCCTCAAATTCGTGCCCAAAAATAGCCCAAACCGTAACTTAAAATCTGGGCCCAGGCCGCACTCGGCCGAGTGGAAAATGTGACTCGGCCGAGTGGAAATTCCAGCAGTGCAGCATCAACTTGCAGAAATTCTCCAGATTTCATCCGACCTCCGATTTACGCGTTCTTGGCGGCGTTGGAATCGTCATGAAGTATACTATCCATAAAAAATATGAGAAAAATACTTTGCTTGCTGGAATGATAGCAGATTTCAAAAGAGTGGGAGGCTGTCTGAAAATATGGGCGCTGCATGTCCTCGGCATCACTCGGCCGAGTTGACTTCTATACTCGGTCGAGTGGGCTTCTCTACTCGGCCGAGTGATAGACCCTGTAAAATTCCAGTAAGTCAGGGGTCTTGGGGGCCTGTCTTCGGAGGCGACTCGGCCGAGTGGCTTTACTCACTCGGCCGAGGGGCATTCGGTAATCGGCCGAGTCGGAACCCTCAATCGCCTGACGGATTCCAGTAAGTCTGGGATTTTTGCTTGCCTTCATCGTGATGCCACTCGGGTGAGTGGTGTCTCCATGCTCGGCCGAGTGGGATGGCGATGCTCGGCTGAGTGCACGCTGATACTCAATCTGCTGCGTGTCCGATCTGGCCGGCCGAGCGGGCTTCTTTGCTCGGCCGAGTGACTCCTTCACTCGGCTGAGTGGCATGCTGAAAATGCCCAATCTTCTCCGTTTCTCCTCCTCGTCGCTCCTACGGAGTTCCTTCTTCTTCCACCCGTCTCCCATCATCGAATAGCCCTGAAAAGAGCCTTGGGTGACGCTCCGGAGTGGGTGCAAGTCCCTTAAGCTCCTTTTTGCTCCCGATCGCTCCATATTTCCTGAAATCCGACAAAAACAAGAAATAGTGAAAAGTAACGCAATATCGTCGAATACTCGTGAAAAGCGTGATATGGGTGATCGAAATGGCATGCAAATATGCAGAAAAAAAGTGTAAAATATGGACCGATCAAAATCCCCCAATCTTACCTCTTACTCGTCCTCGAGGAAGATAAGTAAAAAGACGAACTCGGGAGATGAAAAATAAGGGAAATGAAATAAAAGAATACGAAGTGGAAGGGGTCGCTAGATTATACTCTCAGATCTCAAGCCATAAACTACACATCACGATGACTTGGAAAATACAAATCACATGCTACAAGGATTTCATATCTTTCATAAACATGGTACTTGCAAGCTTTTAAGAACAATAAGAGGGACTCTCTAAATTCATACAATCAATTCATATCCACATCACGCATTTCATAGAATTTAATATACAAATGTTGGTGATGCACTTTTCAATCAAAAGTTATAAATGAAGCATATAAGATACACACCAAGCATGCAATAGAGAATGGAATAAGAGACATGGCATTCACATATTTATATCAAATCATGAAAAATCTCCATATCTAATATATTTTGCAAATTCTAAGCATTATCGAATATTCCCATTCATGCACGTCTCCACTCTAATGTCATACTCACTCATATGGTCAAATGAATTCACCACCCCCCCCCCCCCCCCACAGCTTAGCTTGAGGCATCACATCTAAATGAATATGGTAGTGGAAAATGGGATTTTTACCTTGGTTTTCCCAAGTATTTTGTGGCTCCAATAATGAGATAGAGAAATATATTTTTTTTTCTTTTGGACTTTGTTTCTCATTTTTCTTTTTGGATTTTTGTAGGAGCTATATGATTTGTATTTTTTGGATTTTGGCTCCTTTTTGGCTTTTTGGACTTTTTGGAGCTAACTTTTTCTTTTGTGGGGATTTTTGGGAAATAGATGCGATATAAGTAGCTTTAGGAGGTGAACTCAAGTGACATGTAGAGAATAAAAAGATATATGTGGAGAAAGAAATAATGTAACACTCGGTTCACTATAAGATGTGCACGAACGGTTCAATAAAAAATAATACTTCAACTAAAACTCATATGTAAGCATGGATATTCTCAATCATTTCAATAAATAGTGAAGTCAAGCAGTAAAGTTTACAACCATATTAGGCATGCAATCAGAAGGTGAATAAGACAATAAAACTGATGCTTCAGATATACTAATGATGCGTGAATCTTGGTGCACTTCCAACAAAAACATACTAAACACTAATCCATACATTCAGTTTCAATGAATATCATGCGATCACTTAGAGGGGTCATCAAGAGAAATAGATTTGCAAGCACATGTGAATAGCAAGACTATGGAATATTCTAAGTAGCATGGCAAAGAATAATAAGCATCGTGATGGTTGCTAAAGCAATAAGATATATCATCATAAGGAACGCATCTAGCAAAAGAAGAGAAAGGAAAATAAAGGAATAAAAATAAAAGAGGGAAAAGAAAAGAAAATCAAGCACACAATATGATGCATGAACACACATAAAAGGAAAATAAGATGGAAAAAATCAAAAAGATGATGCAAAAATTTGAAAAATTTGAAAAACCCTAAAATAAAGTAAAAATGCAACTAATGCATCTAAATGGCATGGAAATGCACTCCCCCAAGCGTAAACTTCACATTGTCCTCAATGTGATCATAATGAAAGAATATGAAGAACAACGATAATAATAAGGGGGTGAATGAAAAATGATGAAATGAATGACATGAAATCCTAATGCAACTACATGCACATACAATGATGCATGAGAGCGCTTTCCCCCAAGCTTATACCAAACAATCCTATTCAAGTGACTCAATCAAAAATGTCATGGCTTTGCAAAGCGTGATCAAGTCAAATGAATAAGAAAGTGAGTTCACTTGAAAGAAATGCTCGATGGTGGTGAGCAAAAGGATGCGGCGTATCAAAATATGGAGAGGGGAATTAATTTATATAATGGGCTTGGGGTGTAAAAGATTTTTGTTGCCATCATTTGAGGTGATATTTATTCAAGCAAATCTATACGGTCCTCTCGCTGTCGAGAGAATTCGTGTTTATTTAAAGCATAAAAATTTCTACACTACTGGATTGATATCACCTGTAGCAAAAGGCGGATCCAGTATCTTTGCCGGTGCAGGCAACTGCTCCAACTGCTCTTTCCGTGGCTCCGCCAGGCGCGTATGTCCACGGACTCCAACGAACTCCAGCAATGCATCCTCCAGCATTCCCACAAGGACTCCACCTGTACCCTGCAGAGAATAGGATGCATCAGTTCGCTGCAAAAAATTCACCCTCATAATAAAAGTATCCCAAAGAGGATCGTCTATAGAAATGTATGGAATAAATAATGGTGGACGATACTTCCCTGGAAATAATCCAATATCCTCACGTGCCGTGATAGTTGTCTCCACGGTGTCTTCTCTATGCTGCTCAGGTAAATCTAGATCATAGGTGTGGACCTCATCGAGATGCTCCTCATCATCGTCAGACTCATCCCAGTGCACCTCTTGATCATATTCATATGCGTCCATGGGTGCTAACTCCTCGCTCTCCTCCTCATATACGTCCCATCGTACCTCTTGATCGTATGTACATGAATCCTGCAAAAGGCACGATGAATCATAAAAAACATCATACACGGGAGGGAAATCAAAGATAAAGGGCGAGGGAGTAAAGAGATCTCCCTGAAGGGGGGCCAAAAGCTCTGTGGGGTAGTCCTCTGCGTCAGTGGGAGGATGAGGTGGCTGCGGAAGCTCTAATGGAGGAGGATAGTGCTCGGGATCCTCATGAATGGATGTGTCCTCGTCCTGATGCACGAGCTCCTCGGTGATAAGCTCTGGCTCTGTGTTTAAGGCCTCCTCAAAATCATGCTCTGACTCTGTATGTGAGGCCTCCTCGGCAATATGCTCTGGCTCGATAGTGTGCTCCTTTGCCTTCTCATCAACTATCAATGTAGGCTCTCTCGGGGATGGTGATGCTGGCTGCTCAGGTGTGTCAACTTGTGGGGATGTATCATATGGAGGGGAATGCCCGCAAGCAATCCGAAAATATAGTCTATCCCCCTCAAGTCTGACATGGATGTCCTCCTCAATTGTTCCTGCAGCTGATACACGGTTCATAACAAAATCTGCAAATCGTAGCTCAAATGCATCACCTGCTGTAATGCTCTCTGAACCGGTGAACCGCACTGACTCCAAGAGGCCCTCCAGTAATCTCTGAAATCCATCCTCCTCTGGCTGCGCTGATGGCTCAATTTCCGCTTCCTCCACTGTATCTTCGTCCATCCACTCTTCATATGCAACAGTTGTATTGTAGGACATGAGATCGACGACGTCACATTCTGGCTCTGGTAATATGATTGGAGATGCTTCTTGCCTATAAGATGAAGGAACAGAACTGATATCTTTGGGAATCGTCGCAACCTTAAACATGAGTGCATTCATTTCAAGTTGCCTCTTCACCCGTTCCAATAGAAGGTTACCCTTTTCAAGCCCGGCTTGCATTTCAACCTAGTGTGCATGCATCTCATCAAAGAAGATCATTTGTCTCTCATCAAGCTCGGGCCAGTGCGTCTCCTCAAAAAAGTATTCTCCCATCTGAGCACTCTGATCATGATAGTATTCTCCCATCTGAGCACTCTGATCAAAATAGTAATCTCCCATCTGAGCACTCTGATCAAATTTTGTGGTCCACGTAGTATAATCCATAGCACCTGATCAACAAAGATAAATACCCAGAGAAAAGATATCAGTGGCACAAAAGAATATAGAAATGATAATAATGGTGGCGGGAGTGAAAATTTTCTTTTGTTTTTTTTATAAATTTTTTTAATAGTCAAATCAACCTAATTGTGACAAATTGGCACCCAACGGGAAACACCTCCCCGGCAACGGCGCCAAAAACTTGATCGGGCCCCGGATACACGTCCCGGAGCGGCGATTGTAGTTTTACCGCAAGCGCACGGCAAAGTGGCGAGCGGGTATCGAACACGAGGAGGTGGTGTTGGCTCCAATCTATCCTAGGTTGGTTTGACTATGAATGTTTTATTGGTGGAGATGGCGATGGTGTGATATAATGGAAATGGTGGTGGATGTCGGTGTCGGAGATAAAGAAGTCGGATAAAATATCGATTCAGATACAATACAATAAAAGTGGGAATTTGCCTTGCGGCGATCCTGTCACAATCGTCGGGCAAAGTATGGGGATATAAAATCAAATAAAGGCGTCTAGGGCTAGGGAATTCCCACTACGGATCGTCATACATCATCGTAAATAGTGAATCTCAATATTACTAGACTTGTGTTGAGGTGAACTAGTCGTAACTGAATAGAGAACCAAGCTCACGCTCTCGCGCTATTGCCGGTCTATAGCAACCTAGATTAGGGCCCAATCTCTTGCAAACCCTAACCTAAGCCGCTAGCATGAAGATCGACATCATCGTCCAATCGCTCCTCGAGCCCACTCTCGTGCAAACTCGAGTTACGATCTAGGTTGTGATAGTTCGTATTCGTCCAATCTCTTGCAAACGAATATAGGTATAGATTTACAATTAAAAATCCTAGCTTTGGTCCAATCTCTTGCAAACCAAGTCTAGAGAAATCCAATTGTAAATCTAAATCGAATATCTAGGCCTTCCCATCGATTAGAATCCAATCTCTTGCAAATCCCAAATCGATGGAAATCCCTAGCTATCCGTAGTAAATCAATCACAACCTAACCTCCTAGCAACTCTAGTAATTTAGAAATTCATTCATCACAAATATGAAATTAGATCCATAGGGTTCATCCCCAAACCCTAGAACAACAAATCTACTCTAGCATAGCAATAAGGATATATGAATCAATAAAAATCATTGCTTGCATATGAAAAGATAGAAAAACAAAGATTCAAATAAGAAGAATAAAATATTTAGCTTGATGAAGATCTTCAATCCAAATACAAGCTTTTAGATCCAAGAGGGGGCCTAGGGCATGGCCTAACCTCTAAAATAATCCTAAGAAAAACATATGGTGGCTAAGAAAACATAATGGGATCTCTCTCTAATGGTGGCTACAAACCCCTTAAATACTCTCCCAAAACCCTAGGAAGAAACCCTAGAAAACCCCTCAAATTCGTGCCCAAAAACAGCCCAAACCGCAACTTAAAATCTGGGCCCAGGCCGCACTCGGCCGAGTGGAAAATGTGACTCGGCCGAGTGGAAATTCCAGCACTGCAGCATCAACTTGCAGAAATTCTCCAGATTTCATCCGACCTCCGATTTACGCGTTCTTGGCGGCGTTGGAATCGTCATGAAGTCTACTATCCATAAAAAATATGAAAAAAATACTTTGCTTGCTGGAATGATAGAAGATTTCAAAAAAGTGGGAGGCTGTCTGAAAATCTGGGCGCTGCATGTCCTCGGCATCACTCGGC
This sequence comes from Scilla litardierei, assembly GCA_030789695.1. Classification (NCBI taxonomy): domain Eukaryota; kingdom Viridiplantae; phylum Streptophyta; class Magnoliopsida; order Asparagales; family Asparagaceae; genus Scilla; species Scilla litardierei. The sequence goes on from CM061141.1 coordinate 20,046,191, forward strand.
CGAGTTGACTTCTATACTCGGTCGAGTGGGCTTCTCAACTCGGCCGAGTGATAGACCCTGTAAAATTCCAGTAAGTCAGTGGTCTTGGCGGCCTGTCTTCGGAGGTGACTCGGCCGAGTGGCTTTACTCACTCGGCCGAGGGGCATTCGTAATCGGCCGAGTCGGAACCCTCAATCGCCTGACGGATTCCAGTAAGTCTGGGATTTTTTGCTTGCCATCATCGTGATGCCACTCGGGCGAGTGGTGTCTCCATGCTCGGCCGAGTGGGATGGCGATGCTCGGCTGAGTGCACGCTGATACTCAATCTGCTGCGTGTCCGATCTGGCCGGCCGAGCGGGCTTCTTTGCTCGGCCGAGTGACTCCTTCACTCGGCCGAGTGGCATGCTGAAAATGCTCAATCTTCTCAGTTTCTCTTCCTCGTCGCTCCTACGGAGTTCCTTCTTCTTCCACCCGTCTCCCATCACCGAATAGCCCTGAAAAGAGCCTTGGGTGACGCTCCGGAGTGGGTGCAAGTCCCTTAAGCTCCTTTTTGCTCCCGATCGCTCCATATTTCCTGAAATCCGACAAAAACAAGAAATAGTGAAAAGTAACGCAATATCGTCGAATACTCGTGAAAAGCGTGATATGGGTGATCGAAATGGCATGCAAATATGCAGAAAAAAGTGTAAAATATGGACCGATCAAAATCCCCCAAGCTTACCTCTTACTCGTCCTCGAGGAAGATAAGTAAAAAGACGAACTCGGGAGATGAAAAATAAGGGAAATGAAATAAAAGAATACGAAGTGGAAGGGGTCGCTAGATTATACTCTCAGATCTCAAGCCATAAACTACACATCACGATGACTTGGAAAATACAAATCACATGCTACAAGGATTTCATATCTTTCATAAACATGGTACTTGCAAGCTTTTAAGAACAATAAGAGGGACTCTCTAAATTCATACAATCAATTCATATCCACATCACGCATTTCATAGAATTTAATATACAAATGTTGGTGATGCACTTTTCAATCAAAAGTTATAAATGAAGCATATAAGATACACACCAAGCATGCAATAGAGAATGGAATAAGAGACATGGCATTCACATATTTATATCAAATCATGAAAAATCTCCATATCTAATATATTTTGCAAAGTCTAAGCATTATCGAATATTCCCATTCATGCACGTCTCCACTCTAATGTCATACTCACTCATATGGTCAAATGAATTCACCCCCCCCCCCACAGCTTAGCTTGAGGCATCACATCTAAATGAATATGGTAGTGGAAAATGGGATTTTTACCTTGGTTTTCCCAAGTATTTTGTGGCTCCAATAATGAGATAGAGAAATATATATTTTTTGTCTTTTGGACTTTGTTTCTCATTTTTCTTTTTGGATTTTTGTAGGAGCTATATGATTTGTATTTTTTGGATTTTGTCTCCTTTTTGGCTTTTTGGACTTTTTGGGGCTAACTTTTTCTTTTGTGGGGATTTTTGGGAAATAGATGCGATATAAGTAGCTTTAGGAGGTGAACTCAAGTGACATGTAGAGAATAAAAAGATATATGTGGAGAAAGAAATAATGTAACACTCGGTTCACTATAAGATGTGCACGAACGGTTCAATAAAAAATAATACTTCAACTAAAACTTATATGTAAGCATGGATATTCTCAATCATTTCAATAAATAGTGAAGTCAAGCAGTAAAGTTTACAACCATATTAGGCATGCAATCAGAAGGTGAATAAGACAATAAAACTGATGCTTCAGATATACTAATGATGCGTGAATCTTGGTGCACTTCCAACAAAAACATACTAAACACTAATCCATACATTCAGTTTCAATGAATATCATGCGATCACTTAGAGGGGTCATCAAGAGAAATAGATTTGCAAGCACATGTGAATAGCAAGACTATGGAATATTCTAAGTAGCATGGCAAAGAATAATAAGCATCGTGATGGTTGCTAAAGCAATAAGATATATCATCATAAGGAACGCATTTAGAAAAAGAAGAGAAAGGAAAATAAAGGAATAAAAATAAAAGAGGGAAAAGAAAAGAAAATCAAGCACACAATATGATGCATGAACACACATAAAAGGAAAATAAGATGGAAAAAATCAAAAAGATGATGCAAAAATTTGAAAAATTTGAAAAACCCTAAAATAAAGTAAAAATGCAACTAATGCATCTAAATGGCATGGAAATGCACTCCCCCAAGCGTAAACTTCACATTGTCCTCAATGTGATCATAATGAAAGAATATGAAGAACAACGATAATAATAAGGGGGTGAATGAAAAATGATGAAATGAATGACATGAAATCCTAATGCAACTACATGCACATACAATGATGCATGAGAGCGCTTTCCCCCAAGCTTATACCAAACAATCCTATTCAAGTGACTCAATCAAAAATGTCATGGCTTTGCAAAGCGTGATCAAGTCAAATGAATAAGAAAGTGAGTTCACTTGAAAGAAATGCTCGATGGTGGTGAGCAAAAGGATGCGGCGTATCAAAATATGGAGAGGGGAATTAATTTATATAATGGGCTTGGGGTGTAAAAGATTTTTGTTGCCATCATTTGAGGTGATATTTATTCAAGCAAATCTATACGGTCCTCTCGCTGTCGAGAGAATTCGTGTTTATTTAAAGCATAAAAATTTCTACACTACTGGATTGATATCACCTGTAGCAAAAGGCGGATCCAGTATCTTTGCCGATGCAGGCAACTGCTCCAACTGCTCTTTCCGTGGCTCCGCCAGGCGCGTATGTCCACGGACTCCAACGAACTCCAACAATGCATCCTCCAGCATTCCCACAAGGACTCCACCTGTACCCTGCAGAGAATAGGATGCATCAGTTCGCTGCAAAAAATTCACCCTCATAATAAAAGTATCCCAAAGAGGATCGTCTATAGAAATGTATGGAATAAATAATGGTGGACGATACTTCCCTGGAAATAATCCAATATCCTCACGTGCCGTGATAGTTGTCTCCACGGTGTCTTCTCTATGCTGCTCAGGTAAATCTAGATCATAGGTGTGGACCTCATCGAGATGCTCCTCATCATCGTCAGACTCATCCCAGTGCACCTCTTGATCATATTCATATGCGTCCATGGGTGCTAACTCCTCGCTCTCCTCCTCATATACGTCCCATCGTACCTCTTGATCGTATGTACATGAATCCTGCAAAAGGCACGATGAATCATAAAAAACATCATACACGGGAGGGAAATCAAAGATAAAGGGCGAGGGAGTAAAGAGATCTCCCTGAAGGGGGGCCAAAAGCTCTGTGGGGTAGTCCTCTGCGTCAGTGGGAGGATGAGGTGGCTGCGGAAGCTCTAATGGAGGAGGATAGTGCTCGGGATCCTCATGAATGGCTGTGTCCTCGTCCTGATGCACGAGCTCCTCGGTGATAAGCTCTGGCTCTGTGTTTAAGGCCTCCTCAAAATCATGCTCTGACTCTGTATGTGAGGCCTCCTCGGCAATATGCTCTGGCTCGATAGTGTGCTCCTTTGCCTTCTCATCAACTATCAATGTAGGCTCTCTCTGGGATGGTGATGCTGGCTGCTCAGGTGTGTCAACTTGTGGGGATGTATCATATGGAGGGGAATGCCCGCAAGCAATCCGAAAATATAGTCTATCCCCCTCAAGTCTGACATGGATGTCCTCCTCAATTGTTCCTGCAGCTGAGACACGGTTCATTACAAAATCTGCAAATCGTAGCTCAAATGCATCACCTGCTGTAATGCTCTCTGAACCGGTGAACCGCACTGACTCCAAGAGGCCCTCCAGTAATCTCTGAAATCCATCCTCCTCTGGCTGCGCTGATGGCTCAATTTCCGCTTCCTCCACTGTATCTTCGTCCATCCACTCTTCATATGCAACAGTTGTATTGTAGGACATGGGATCGACGACGTCACATTCTGGCTCTGGTAATATGATTGGAGATGCTTCTTGCCCATAAGATGAAGGAACAGAACTGATATCTTTGGGAATCGTCGCAACCTTAAACATGAGTGCATTCATTTCAAGTTGCCTCTTCACCCGTTCCAATAGAAGGTTACCCTTTTCAAGCCCGGCTTGCATTTCAACCTAGTGTGCATGCATCTCATCAAAGAAGATCATTTGTCTCTCATCAAGCTCGGGCCAGTGCGTCTCCTCAAAAAAGTATTCTCCCATCTGAGCACTCTGATCATGATAGTATTCTCCCATCTGAGCACTCTGATCAAAATAGTAATCTCCCATCTGAGCACTCTGATCAAATTTTGTGGTCCACGTAGTATAATCCATAGCACCTGATCAACAAAGATAAATACCCGGAGAAAAGATATCAGTGGCACAAAAGAATATAGAAATGATAATAATGGTGGCGGGAGTGAAAATTTTCTTTTGTTTTTTTTATAAATTTTTTTAATAGTCAAATCAACCTAATTGTGACAAATTGGCACCCAACGGGAAACACCTCCCCGGCAACGGCGCCAAAAACTTGATCGGGCCCCGGATACACGTCCCGGAGCGGCGATTGTAGTTTTACCGCAAGCGCACGGCAAAGTGGCGAGCGGGTATCGAACACGAGGAGGTGGTGTTGGCTCCAATCTATCCTAGGTTGGTTTGACTACGAATGTTTTATTGGTGGAGATGGCGATGGTGTGATATAATGGAAATGGTGGTGGATGTCGGTGTCGGAGATAAAGAAGTCGGATAAAATATCGATTCAGATACAATACAATAAAAGTGGGAATTTGCCTTGCGGCGATCCTGTCACAATCGTCGGGCAAAGTATGGGGATATAAAATCAAATAAAGGCGTCTAGGGCTAGGGAATTCCCACTACGGATCGTCATACATCATCGTAAATAGTGAATCTCAATATTACTAGACTTGTGTTGAGGTGAACTAGTCGTAACTGAATAGAGAACCAAGCTCACGCTCTCGCGCTATTGCCGGTCTATAGCAACCTAGATTAGGGCTCAATCTCTTGCAAACCCTAACCTAAGCCGCTAGCATGAAGATCGACATCATCGTCCAATCGCTCCTCGAGCCCACTCTCGTGCAAACTCGAGTTACGATCTAGGTTGTGATAGTTCGTATTCGTCCAATCTCTTGCAAACGAATATAGGTATAGATTTACAATTAAAAATCCTAGCTTTGGTCCAATCTCTTACAAACCAAGTCTAGAGAAATCCAATTGTAAATCTAAATCGAATATCTAGGCCTTCCCATCGATTAGAATCCAATCTCTTGCAAATCCCAAATCGATGGAAATCCCTAGCTATCCGTAGTAAATCAATCACAACCTAACCTCCTAGCAACTCTAGTAATTTAGAAATTCATTCATCACAAATATGAAATTAGATCCATAGGGTTCATCCCCAAACCCTAGAACAACAAATCTACTCTAGCATAGCAATAAGGATATATGAATCAATAAAAATCATTGTTTGCATATGAAAAGATAGAAAAACAAAGATTCAAATAAGAAGAATAAAATACTTAGCTTGATGAAGATCTTCAATCCAAATACAAGCTTTTAGATCCAAGAGGGGGCCTAGGGCATGGCCTAACCTCTAAAATAATCCTAAGAAAAACATATGGGGGCTAAGAAAACATAATGGGATCTCTCTCTAATGGTGGCTACAAACCCCTTAAATACTCTCCCAAAACCCTAGCAAGAAACTCTAGAAAACCCCTCAAATTCGTGCCCAAAAACAGCCCAAACCGCAACTTAAAATCTGGGCCCAGGCCGCACTCGGCCGAGTGGAAAATGTGACTCGGCCGAGTGGAAATTCCAGCACTGCAGCATCAACTTGCAGAAATTCTCCAGATTTCATCCGACCTCCGATTTACGCGTTCTTGGCGGCGTTGAAATCGTCATGAAGTCTACTATCCATAAAAAATATGAAAAAAATACTTTGCTTGCTGGAATGATAGAAGATTTCAAAAAAGTGGGAGGCTGTCTGAAAATCTGGGCGCTGCATGTCCTCGGCATCACTCGGCCGAGTTGACTTCTATACTCTGTCGAGTGGGCTTCTCTACTCGGCTGAGTGATAGACCCTGTAAAATTCCAGTAAGTCAGGGGTCTTGGGGGCCTGTCTTCGGAGGTGACTCGGCCGAGTGGCTTTACTCACTCGGCCGAGGGGCATTCGGTAATCGGCCGAGTCGGAACCCTTAATCGCCTGACGGATTCCAGTAAGTCTGGGATTTTTGCTTGCCGTCATCGTGATGCCACTCGGGCGAGTGGTGTCTCCATGCTCGGCCGAGTGGGATGGCGATGCTCGGCTGAGTGTACGCTGATACTCAATCTGCTGCGTGTCCGATCTGGCCGGCCGAGCGGGCTTCTTTGCTCGGCCGAGTGACTCCTTCACTCGGCCGAGTGGCATGCTGAAAATGCACAATCTTCTCCGTTTCTCCTCCTCGTCGCTCCTACGGAGTTCCTTCTTCTTCCACCCGTCTCCCATCACCGAATAGCCCTGAAAAGAGCCTTGGGTGACGCTCCGGAGTGGGTGCAAGTCCCTTAAGCTCCTTTTTGCTCCCGATCGCTCCATATTTCCTGAAATCCGAAAAAAACAAGAAATAGTGAAAAGTAACGCAATATCGTCGAATACTCGTGAAAAGCGTGATATGGGTGATCGAAATGGCATGCAAATATGCAGAAAAAAGGTGTAAAAAATGGACCGATCAAGAACCCCCCAGCAAAGCACCTCGCCACGTGTGCCATGGCTGCTGCTGATGCTTTCCGCCGCAGCCGTCGTGCCCTCTGTCGTCCGCCTCACCTAGCCCCCACTGCCGACCGCCACTGCCCCTGCACATGCGTAAGCGAGATACCGTAAGAAAGGGAGAGAGTAATAAAGAGAGAGTTATATATATGAGAATAATGGGTATCATACGACATATGAGAGGGTCTCTCATATTCTCTCTCACATAAAGGGGGCAAGTACAACAAGTACAAGCCCATGTGAGCTTGTACTTTCCCCCTTTATGTGAGAGGGAATATGAGAGACCCTCTCATATGGCGTATGATACACATTATATATATATATATATATATATATATATATATATATATATATATATATATATATATATATATATATATGAGAATAATGGCTATCATACGCCATATGAGATAGGCTCTCATACGCCCTCTCACATAAAGCAACCAAGTACATGCCCACATGGGCTTGTACTTGGTTGTACTTGGTTGCTTTATGTGAGAGGGCGTATGAGAGCCTTTCTCATATGGCGTATGATAGCCATTATATATATATATATATATATATATATATATATATATATATATATATATATATATATATGATTGGATAAAAATATAATAAATAATTTAGGTACGGAAAAAGAAAACTGAGTCCACCAGAAAATCCAGCACATCGTCACGAACGTGTATGCGCCTGTCTCGTATATTTCAGGCAAATATTTCTTTCATAATAGATTTTTAAAGTTTATTGTCATTTATGCTAATTTCGCTAAATTAATTACTACTTCCAACTTTCGCGTGAACTTATATGCAATAAAATAGACCATGATTTTACTAGTTATGATAAAAATTTTGGCATATTGTGCATAAAACTTTGATGTGTAGATTTCTAAATCACCAGGCGTTTACGATAGTTAATTTATAATTACAAAAATTAAATTTTAATTCGTTTTAAATCTATAAAATTGATTTTTATTGTTTAAAAATTATAAAAAATACCCATGAGCTTCACAAAATTATGGTCTACCTAGATAAAATTATAGTCTTCATTTCTACCATTTAAAAAATTATTAGTACATGTTTTGACTTATTTCAAGCTATTATAAAAATAACAACGTTTAGAAAAATAATTAGAAAATAGAATATCATATAATTGTTTACATCTTATGTCTGCAGGAATCGTTTCTCGTGCCCAAGCACATCTGATAGCCCTAGCTCAAGTCTCGTATTTTCTCAACGATCTCATTACGAGTAAGTCACTTTAATTCTAGATTTAGAAATTTGAATAGTATACTAGTATATGCATGTTAGTTAGTGTGTCGCATGACTAATTAATATCATATAACTACATCAACTTGGACCAAAAGCTTTGCCAACTTAAAACTTCCCTTATTACGGATTCACGTGAGTGTATCATTGTTACTAGGTTTCAAGCACGTAAATCTAGGTTGTTTACTGTTACTCCCCACTCCCCAAGATACCCGGAAATTCTGAAACTTTCCCAGGACCCTGGAGAGACGAGGGTGAAGATAGAAGAAGAGAAGAGAGATGAACAGAAAACTGAGGCAGGCCACTGCGCACATATTGGGACAGTACATAGTAATGCTCCACACACAGAAAACAAAACAAGAAAATAGAAGAGACAAAGCCAACGGTCATCTCGTATGTATATAATCAAAATGTACAATAGTACACTATCAACACTCAACGCCATCTAAGGGGGTGATCACATGTACAACACACTATCTATACTATACTTTGCACTGCAGCTCCAAGACTGCTATCTCCAGGGAACTCCATCTAGCTGCTACCTGTGGGAAAAAAGGGAGGGCACGTCAAAGCATGTCCATCAGGAGTGCACAACTCTACAGATGGAATAACTATATTTGACATTAGGATGCATAATGGAGACAAGTTTAACAAGTGCGACAAATGAACAAGTGCAAGCTAAGTAAAGGTGTAGAAAGTAAATGAACTAAGCAAGCAACAAACTAAGCAAGTAAACAATCAACTAATTATATGAAGCAACTGAAAGTAAACATCAAATGAAAGTAGCCAATAACTGATGAATCTCATCTCAACATAGCACACATAATACAGACGATGCACAATGATGTAGATGATGCAAACATGGAATGCAATGTACCTGAGATGCAATGCAATACATAAGTGATCCCATCATCTAAGTCGGCGTACCTATAACGTGCACATCTCCATCTATGCCAACTACAATGGATTCAAGAGGTGGCCCCTGGTGATTTCCCCCGACTCCTACCTTGGTACTTTGCTCAAAGTGTGTAGTGCCATCCATGTCATACATTTCATATTTCATATCTCATATACATATATCATATATCAATTGGCTCAAGGCCATTTCATAAACTTTCCATGTCATTCATATTTCCATCATGGTGCATATCTATATATACCCAAAGCCATACATTTCCATAACGAGAACAACATCAATAATAATAATAACAGAACAACCCTTATTTGTAGAATTTAGCATATGTTTCAAAATGGAATCTGTAGATCATCCACTTATGTCTCCAAATATGAAAAATCATAATTTTTAGATACTTGGGTTAAGAGTTACGCCATGCAAATTATGGGATGCAAAGGTGATCGTGCCCGGATATACACCCGGAAAACGACTGTAGTCTTATCGCAAGCGCACGGTTAAGTGGCGAGCGGGTATCGAACAAAGTGAGGACAAATGACAGTACTCTATCTTGATCACCTAGCTATTGATGGTAGAATAGAATGGTTTGGAATATAATGTCACTGTCGTTCAAATAAAAAATAGAATTCAATATAATAAAAGCGTCTAGGGCTAGGAAATCCCTACACGAATCGTTTCTTATCCTTGTGGATCATGAATTTCAATGTTGCAAAGCTTGAATTAAGGTGAACTAGTCGTAACTGAATATAGAACCAAGCTCACGCTCTCGCGCTATTGCCGGTCTATAGCAACCTAGATTAGGGCTCACTCTCGTGCAAACCCTAACCTAAGCCACTAGCATAAAGATCGACATCATCGTCCAATCGCACCTCGAGCCCACTCTCGTGCAAACTCGAGCTACGATCTAGGTTATGATAGTTCGTATTCGTCCAATCTCTTGAAAACGGATATTAGTATAGATTTATAATAAAAATCCTAGCTTTGATCCAATCTCTTGAAAACCAAATCTATAGAATCTCGATTATAAACCTATATCGAATATTTAGGCCTTCCCATCGATTGAAATCCAACTTATTGCAAACCCCAATCGATGGAAATTCCTAGCTATCTGTAATAAATCAATCACAACCTAACCTTTTATCAATCCTAGCAACAATTCAATTCATTCATCACAATTCTAAGATCGGGTCCATAAGGTTCATCCACATGCCCTAGAACGACGAAACTACTCACAATTCATCATAGTAATATCAGAATTAACAAATAAGATCATAGCACAATTCATTGTAGAGAGAACAATTCATAAAAACTGGAAATTTAGACAAAAAGAACAAACCAAAGTGCACGTCTTTGATCTCCAGTTGAGAATTACAATAGGAATAGCCGTGAACATTAACTTCAAGTTTCTTCTAAAACTAGGAATAAAACTAGCCTTAAATACAAGTCAAAATCGTCCAGAAATTCCTGACAGATTTGCCCCTGGCGCAGCCAAAAACCCTAATTCTCGACACAGTCAGATTGCGCTACTCTGCCGAGTGGAACATGTCACTCGGCCGAGTGACAAACCCAAAGAAAAACCGGGATATAAGGGGTTTCGGGGGTCTGTCATCCTGTCACACTCGGGCGAGTGGACTTCTTCATTCGGCCGAGTGAGCTTTCTTGCTCGGCCGAGTGGATTTTCTCCAAATTCCAGTAACTCAGATGATTTTCGGGAGAAAAACCCAGTTCCACTCGGACGAGTGGGCTTCTCCATTCGGCCGAGTGGGTTTTCTTGGTCGGCCGAGTGAACTTTGAAAGTTGGTAGTCATGTATCCGTTTCACTCGGTCGAACGGTCTCCTTCACTCGGCCGAGTGAATGCTCTGATCAGCCGAGTGAGCTGTTTCTGGGCTCTTTTCTTCTCCTCCTCGCCTCCTCGTCCATTCTATCGAACTTCTTCCTCTTACGCCCATCATCTAGCACTGCTAGCTCCCCAATAAGGCCGTGGGCGACGCTCCGGTGCGCGTGAAAGTCATTTGATCTCATTTTCGCTCCAGATCGCTCCATATTTCCTGAAATCAGACAAAAACAAGAAATAGTGAAAAGCAACGCGATATCGTCGAATAATCGTGAAAAACGCAATATGGGCGATCGAAATGACATGAAAACATACAGAAAAAAGGTGTAAAATAAGGAGCAATCAAAATCCCCCAAGCTTATCTCTTACTTGTCCTCGAGGAAGATGAGTAAAAAGGCGAACTCGGCGGGTAAAAAATAAGGAAAAGGAAAAAGAAGATAGAAAAGAAAAAGAAGAAGGAGGTGCTAGATCATTTTCTCAGGATGTGGAGCTGCTTACTCAAATAGCATATGATGAATAAAAACATGCCAAAGACTTTTATCTCGATATCATAATCGTATGTAAATGTGCATTCGATATAGAAACCCAAGAATATCAAAACAATATGAAATATGAAATCATTCTAGAATTAGCATCGTCTGATGCATATAAAGTAAATACATAATCATAGATTGCACACTTTTCAATTGACCGCTTTCTATTTGGAGTATAAGAAGTATCACACAATATGGAGCAATAAGAATAGAAAGGAGTGGTTTTCATGAAATGCATACCAAATTTCAACTCGTGGACTTCGTAATACTTCTAGTAATCTCCCTGAGTATAGAAAATTACCTAGCTTTGGTTTTCATGCACAGACAAGTAATCACTCTCTCACACATCAATGGATCCTCTCCCCAAGCTTATCTATAAGCGCGGTGGCATCAAATGGAACAATACAACCTTTCCCCATTTTTGAAGCTCCAAGAAAAATGAAAATAAAAGAGGGAAGAAAGAAGGAAAGAAATGGGATCGTGTATGAGCTTCTTTTTTGTATTTCTTTTTCTCTTTCTCTTTTTTTTCTTTTTTCTCTCTTTTTTGAAACTCATATACACTATAACAATCCCAAATCAAAAGATAAAGATATATACATGTATTTTTTTCTTTTTGATTTTGGGGTGTTGGAGCATGGAATTTATAGCAGGGGAAAATGCCAATATAAGATTTGCTAAAGGGAGATTCACCAATGATTTTAAAGTATAGAAATGTTGTTCAAGATATGTGGAGAAAGAAAAATATGCAACGCTCAGTTCACTCTTTAGAATGTGCACGACAACTTTCAGCAGAGTAATGCAATCTACTCAGTTTGATTTCAGAAAGTAAACTAATCCTGTTATATCAAAATGGCATACATTCAATCAACCTGAAAGTCAAGCGTACAATTTTTATGCAAAAAGAAGTAATAGCAGACAACAAAGCAGTACTCCAAATATAGGCAATCAATGCATGAAGCTTGGTGTGTTTTCTATGAAAAGTATACAATATAAATCATCAGACTCAGCTAATGGTAGGATTTCATTCACATTCGTATAATGAAGGTGTTGGTTACTATTCGAATGCATAGCAAAGTATAGCATATGATATCTGAAATAAAAACGAGGGCATGACAAGAAAATATGCATATAAAAGTAAACTAGCTCCAGGTCATCATCATCACAGAAAATTCATCTCCAGCCAAAAGGATAAAAGGAATAAGGATAAATGAAAAATAAGAACTATACATATACATCACACACAAAAATAAGAAAACGTGATGCATGAGGGAAAAAAATGAAAAAGTGGGTGAAAACAAGTGGAAAATAAAGAAATGTGGGAAAATAATAGTAAGAATGAAGAAAATGAAAAGTGCGTGAGACACTCACTCCCCCAAGCTAAACTGCACAGTGCCCTCAATGTGCTAAGTGTAGCACACGGAGAAATATTGTCATGCCCTATTTTGCATCATACGTGTATTCTACTGAACACCCGTGGTATTTCTACTTACGATACATGGGTAGGCATGAAATAAGTGTAGATATCGATGTATGTGACTTATGCAAGGGGGATTAGCCCGTAATACGTGGCTAAGGGAAGAGAATGTGAAATGTAAATGCGGGAGAAGTGCAAATGACATCGTGTGTGTAAAACAACAGGAATGTGTTAGACGTGTGTGTGAAGCATGTACGCATGCATGGATGTGCGTGGATATGTGTAGGAAGATCCATGCAAGTGTGAAAGGGGTTGAGGGTCAATGGCAACCCCCGTAAATTTTTAGAAAGGCGAGGGGCAAAACGGTCATTTGGACTAAAGCTGTTGTGCGTACATCCTAAAGTGGTGTGTGTATAAAGTAATGGTAAACTTGTAAATACTTAGAATATGGAGGGGTATTTTGGTCATTTTACTAGGTGCATGCTTATCCTAAAGAGCTTTCTAGTGGAAGATATTTGGAGAAAAACTTCTCTCTTTTTCTTTACCCTTCTTCTCTTTTCTCATTTCATTTTCCTTCTTCATTTTTCCCCTATAGGGCCAGCCACTCCCTCCCTCCTTTTCCCCTTATTTTCCAGATGAAAACCCCTAATTTAGCTCACCAAAAATTAAGAAACACAAGTGGTTTCAAGTGGGAAGAAGATGGAGAAGAAAGGAAGAGGAAAAGAGGAGGAAATCAAGCATTTGAGGTAAGGAACTTCTTGGATTTGGAATTCTATAAATTGGTTCTTGTGATTATGATTTCATAGAATGTTTTTACTCAATACATGATAAGGATAGTTAAATTTATACGCTATGGCTCAATTTTACAAATTTCCTCTTGAAATTCCTAGCAAAATCACCTCTTTTGAAATCCTGAAATTTTGATATCTGTTATAGCTTCCATTACAGTTATTGTTGCTCGAATCATGTTTCGAAAAGAATATATACATGTAGATCTTGAAGTTCTATCCCAAAATCATATAAATTTTGATATATGTCCAATTCAGAATTTAGGAGAAACAACTTCATTTTTACAACTTGCATGTTTGATTTTCAGTCTTGACACATTTTAGCAAAATTGACCTAAACACCTGCACACACAATGGAATTTTGTGTTCTTGGTCTCGTTGGAAATTTAACAAGTTTATCTATAATTTCATCAGAATGCTTATATTTCGAAATTCTAGATAAAACATGCCCAAAATAGCATTCTTTCTAGGCTCTGAAATCTGTCTAGAAAACAGACTTGACACACTTCACCAAATAATTTACCAGACATCACATACTTAATATTTTTGCATGAAATTTTATCTGTGAATCCAGGACTAATATATCTATAACTTTAATTTGGAACAATTTGTCAAATTCTTACTGCAAACTGATGTTATATGGCCATGTATTTTCACTTTCTGCACATTTCAGCAAGCTGAATTCATTAAGTGATGTTGTTACTTATTAATTGTGGTTAATTGGCCATCATTATTCTTGCTTAAAATGGTTGTGTGGTGAAATGAATGTTCATGTTCTTGGCACATGTAAATGATATTTTCTTGCTTTGATATGAATGACGCACATCATGTGTTTGATGAAATGCCTCAATGAAGGCAATATCCAGTAATTTGAGAAACGTGTATGTGTTAGTGATGGCGTTGAGCCACATTGATAATTGGTGAAGTTAGAGGCTTGAATGGCATGGGTACATTGTAATTGTGAATGGATGATGTGATGTGATAGAGGGCATGTCACGTGAGTGCATGACCCTATGTCTAATGATGGACAGCTGAGGTGATATGTGCATACACATGCCATCATGACCCCTAACGTGTCACTTATGATGTTAACTTATAAAATTGAATAAGTCTCGATCCTCTCTAATGAGGGTGAGTTAGCAAAACCCGGGTTTTAGGTGGGATTTGAGTAAATTGTGAATATGAGGCCTGGACTGAGAAGTTGGGGGAAATGATTATGTGATATGTGAAATTTATACCCACTCACCTCTACCGGGAGTGGAGGGGACATGCGGAGGTTGTGTTGTTATGGGAGAACCTCACTCCTGCCAGGGAAGGGGGAGCTGAGAGGCCCGGTGTCATACAGTGCCCGTGTCCACTGCGACGTGTGCTATATTCACCCTAAATTTGGGGTGAAGTTCAGGTCCTGGTTTCACACAGTTTACCCAAGTTCCAATTAATTCAATTATAAAACAATAAAATAAGAATTTACGTGTTACTCCTTCTGCTGGCAGCACTTTCCCATCCCTTTGCCCGTTCTTTGTGACTCTGTGTCATGCCTCAGGCACGTGCACTTATCTTATTAGATATTGGTTGCTTGAACACTTGTGTTATTGTTATTATTATTATTATTCGTGTTAACCCTTTTCTTGCAGTACCCCGACATTGGACCGCAGGTATGATCCTCTTACTTGGCTAATTACTTTCCGTTATTTTACTTAGTTACATGTCTTATTTCTCCTGACTTACTTTGTATATTGATAATTTTAAAAAAGATATTCCAAATCCAAGTTGGTTCCTACTGGGGCACGCATTGACGTGCTCCTCCTTATTTTTCAGGTAGCAGGGGCAGTATGGTTGGTGATGACTTGGAGTCGGGTCTCAGGGGTAGCGCTTGGTGAGTGATGTAGCTTGCAGCGTGTCATGGTTGTCTTTGAAGGTGAAGAGTGGTTGTATATGCATTGGTGTAATTGGACTGTGTACAAAAATGAAGCATGTTACGTATAAAATGTTGTTGTTGTTTTGAGGACTGTTGGATGTTTTAGTGGAGCTTCACTTGTACTATCACAGCATGTGCGCAGTGGCCTGCATATTCAGTTTTCTTATTTCTCTCCCTTTTCCTTTCTCATCACCCTCGCTCCCCAGGATAGTTGGGAAAAAGATTTAATTTTAAATGCAGGGTATTCTAGGGAGAGGGGCATGACAAATATGATATGGGTGGGGTGGGTGAGGATGCATGCATGCTAAATTATGAAAATAAAAGAAAGTGAGATGGAAATGCAAATGATGCGTGCAGAGATCAAGATGGTGCAATATAACTGGCCCAAAAATACCTCCTCTCTCCCAAGATGATATAGACAAATATGAACCAAAAGTGACCAAAATGTGTGTGGAGGATGGGTGCAAAATCAGCAGAAAAGATAACATCAATCATAGCAGGGGCAAAAATATGGGAGGCATCAAGTGTGTGCCTAGGCAGATGGTGGAGCACCAGCACCGTCCTGTGGTGGATGAGGCGGAGGTGGTGGCTGCTGTGAAGTGGGACGGGCAGTGGCAGGTGGAGGCTGTGACAATCGCGCAAGAATCTGGTTTAGGCTAGCCTGAATACCAGGGTGTA
This sequence comes from Scilla litardierei, assembly GCA_030789695.1. Lineage (NCBI taxonomy): Eukaryota > Viridiplantae > Streptophyta > Magnoliopsida > Asparagales > Asparagaceae > Scilla > Scilla litardierei. The sequence goes on from CM061141.1 coordinate 20,062,258, forward strand.
GAGCGACGCGAGACTGCACATTGCTAACGATAGCAGAGAGGGCCGTAAAATCTCCTCTGAGCCCACTGACAGCCCCCTCTAGAACACACAGGTGCTGAACTAGGGTGTTCAGGGGAGGTGGGGCAGAGGGTCGAACAGGTGGGGGTCGGGGCTGCCTAACATGGCCACCGTAGACTAGTGGTGCCACTACGGGGTGAGGCTGTGGTGCTGTGCACACTAAAAGATGCTTAGCTCTATGGGAGGCCGAGACGCAGGAATGCTCTCAGAAGTGTGAGCAGCAGCAGAATCAGAAGCGGTGACAGAGGGCTAGAAGGGCAGAGAGGTCACTGATACAGAAATGGGGACAGACGTCACGACACTCTCAGTGAAGACAGCGGCAGCAGTGACAGAAGTGTCGACGACTGGGGAGGCCGTGAAGTCAACAGAGAATGACTCCCCAGGGGTCGAGAAATATAGAGTGGACAGGGCTCGACTGCAAAAATAAAAGAAGGCTCGCCTCTCTCAAGAATAGTGGTGGGGGCGCTCTCAAAACTCACATATGAAATGGGATCAATGGCCAGTGGCACAGAGGTGGTGATGGTGGTGGACTCAGCAAGTCTTCTCCCGACACTGAGAGAAGTGTGGACAGAAGTGTCGGGAGGAGCTGTCAAATTAGGTGCAGGCTGAGGGATCTCCGGGTCCAGAGGTGGAAGGAGGGGCTCATACTGAGCATCCTCAGGCTCTAGCACGTACGCGGCTGGGATGAGGAGGTCCATCGCTGGAATCCAAACCCCTCCTGCGGGTCCAATATCAGTCCGAGCGGGGCTCGAAAGCACCATGTAATCTGCGCCAAATTGACCCTGCAGCCAGACCCAGTGGCGCTGACCATGATGATGCAACATCCTCATGCGTGCCATAACATCAATGGAAAGGGAAGTGGGGCCCGGGGGGTCATAGCAAGCCAGCTGGGAGGTCTACTCCGCACATAAGAGCCAGAAGGGTAATCAGACCGCCGCAACAAATAGACGTCCTGGCGTCGACAGAGATAATAATGCGGTCTGTAATGCCCTACCAGCTACTGCACAAGTACTAAGGGGGGGTGAATAGTACTTTAAAATAATAAGGCGTATAATTCCAAATTAAATTGCACACAACTACCAAATCAATTTGCGGAAGCTTAAATTGAATGACAACAATGAAATTAACAATGCTAACAAACGATGTTAATGGGTTCGGATCCACCCAAGTCTCCCCGACTTGTTCCCGGTGATCCTACGTCCCAACCACATGGATCCCCTCCGGATACTTGAGTTAGAAACCCTAACTCAAGATTTCCACTATGAATATCTTGTGAAAAACCTTCACAAGATCAAATCATACATGCAATGGCAAAGTGAATCCCACAACCCGGGATCACAAACTTCTCTCACAACCGAGAGAGCCAACAAGCAATATAAAAGAGTTTAGATGAAATAAATACTCTTACCACAAAATCCTATACCTTGAGTTTTTCTTACCCAATAGGTGGAATGAAGGATTTGAGGAAGATGAAGTTACCAAAACCTAGCACCAAGGAAATGACCAGCAATGGGTGCCTAGGGTTGATTTGGAAACTTGAATCAAGCAATAGCTTGAAGAGCTCACCAAGAACAAGCTTCTCTCTAGATCTAGAAATGAGAGAGAATGGGTTTCTTGTGAGGAAGAGAGCTTTAGATTTGAGGGAGAATGACTATCTCTTTTGATCTCAATGAATCTCTGAATGGAAGCTCTAACCTTAATAGAAATGACCTAGGTTCGTATTTATAGGAACCCAAAAACACAAGTTAGGTCATTCACCAACGGATAGAAATCTGTGAGACTTAGTCGGTCAAAGAACAATCACTGATCGACTAGTTCATCAACTAGTCGGTCAGCCAAACAACGTGGACCGACTAAGAGTAGATCTGAGAAGAGATAGAATTTCAGACCTAGAAATCTAGTCGGTCCAAGAATACTTTCTGACCGACTAGTTTCACAACTAGTCGGTCAGTCAGTGAACGTAGACCGACTAAGAGGCAAAATGAAATAGTCTGAAGGCAAGTTGACTTAGTCGGTCCAAGAACAAAAGTTGACCGACTAGATTGTCAACTAGTCGGTCACCAAACGTTCTTAGACCGACTAACGGTAAACAGTAGCTAAGGAGAAATTTAGAGTGAACAGTAAGTCACAACTAGTCGGTCAAAGAAGCATCACTGACCGACTAGTTCACAAACTAGTCGGTCGGTGAGTCAACGTAGACCGACTAACTGTAAACAGTAAATTCCAAGAAATTAAGGAATCAAACTAGTCGGTCCAAGAACAGTTGCCGACCGACTAGATCACCATCTAGTCGGTCAGTACTTGTTCTTGTACCAACTAACATGCACAAACAAATCCGAATCGAAGCGCGACGCTTCGAGGAAGTTAGAATGAACTTGTGCAAGGATCCTAGAGCTACGTAAAGAGCGTAATGAAGATAGAAACGTAAGATATACTCAAGGCTTAACATTCTATCAAACGAGACTAAAAGACTATAAATAAAACCTTAATAAACGGTCTTTGAGAGCTTCGATTGAATCTTCATAACTTCCAAAACGGCGCAAGAGCTTCAACGAAGCTTTAGGCATGAATACGAGCTTTTGGAAGTGTTGAGATGTCGCTTTGAATATTCTCGTGAAATTGGCGACGATCTCCAATACTGCGCTCACAAATTGTTAGTTCATGAATTATTTATGTTTGCTCATCATCCAAAACCAAATCCGGGGAGTCCAATATTCAACATTCTCCCCCTTTTTGGTGATGACAAACCAACATAAATAATAATCAAAAATAGTAATTCAAATGAAAAATACTTACTCCCCCTGCATTGATGACACGTTAATTCCAAATTGAATATAAATGAATTGCATCAAGCAGACGAGTAAGATAAATAAAGTGAATTGATTTTTGAAATATCGGATTTTGAAAATCCTTATATGTATCTTAACTCCCCCTGAATCTAACATATCAAACTAGATTCTTGGAAATTGAGTTAAATTTTCATTTGCGCTATTTATTATCATTATCTCTCCCCATTTGGCATTATCCCAAAAATGGGGGGGCATACAACGACAACAATTAGGAAATGTAAAATCCAACATCGGGAGTCGTAGACAAAGACAATGGACCAACTTGACACCAAGGGAAAAATTGTGGAAATCAAAACAAGGTGTGCCAAATTTTCCATTATCAATAAAAAAAATCAACGATAATCAAAATCATCAAAAATACCAAATGTTTATTCATTTCTTGAATAAAGAAACATACTCTTCAATATTCAATATTCTTGGTTAAATTTGTGCATGGAAAACAATTCTATATAATTATAGAATTTAAATCTATTTAACCAAGTTTGCATGCGACGAGCGACGAAATCACATTTCATATACATTCAACGAATATTAAAATGTGCATGACGAATTAAGATAAAGACAACGACGATGTATATATATAAATGATAACATCAAGAGTACATCCAAGAAGATATCAATACATCAAAATACAACATACCCATCAAGAAGAAATACATCATCATCCTCATCCTCATCAAAATAAATACTACAACAACGACAACATCCAAAATACATCAAAACATCATAACCCTCATACTCAATCCTAACCCAAAATACTCTCGCAAAGATATATCATCCAAAGCGTATATGGAGAGTCCTCGGAACAACGATCACGAGGAGGAGGCTGGATCTGCAGCGTCCGTGGGTCCAGTCGACGGAGTGGACTCGGGATCTGCAAGGAGTAGAGGAGTCTCAACAGATGGAATCGTCGGGGCAGGAGTCGAGATCTCAGCAACATGCTCAACAGCAGCAAGGGTCTCGACAGCAGAAGTGTCAACTGGAATATCAGCAGGCTCAGCAACAGGGTCAGCAGCAGGCTCAGACGACTGAAGTGCTGAAGCAGAAGGCTCTAGAGCACCGGAAGTGGTGCCAACTCCAGGACCAGAAGAGGTAGAACCAGCAGCAGCAGCAGCAGTGGCCTCAGCGCCACGGGCAAAAGAAGTAGCAAGCTCGTCAAGCTCCTCATCGTCCATCTCCTCGGCCTCAGACACCGAAGGAGGAAGCTCAATCCCCATCGTACGAGCCATACGGCAGACTACCTCCTCAGTACGAGCCAAACGGGAGTCGTGCTGACGAAGTAGGCGTACGACATCGTCCAAAGTAGCAGGGGAAGAGGAGGCTGCAGCAGCTGACGGAGTAGACTGGGAAGCAGATGCGGTAGACCTCTGCACGTGACGAAGAGCCGCTAAAGATTTCTTCACGGCCGTCGCGTTCAGAGGAGTACCCAAAGGACGCTCATCGTCAGGTGGGAGAGGAACTCGGAAATGACGAAATATGAGGGTCAACAAGCAGGGGTATGGAATGTGCGCAGACTTATTGGTCTTGCGTATACACTCGAAAGAATCCATCTTATCGAGTATCACGCGAGCCCAATTTATCTCGCACCCCAAGAAAAGAGCGTATATGAGCTTCAAAAATGGCTGAGATGGGAGTGAAGAGGATCCATACTTCGGGAGAAGACAAGACTTCAAAATTAGGTTAAGAACCAACGCATTCGGCTTAAAGGATTTCGAAGGAATACCAATGAATGCGGAGGGGATAACCTGGAAAATCTCATAAAGAACAGTCTGATCCAAGGAAGAGATATCGTCTACAGAAATGTCCGAGGGGAGGAGACCACACGACGCACACCCAAGGATCTCCCCCAAGATTTCTGCCGTGAGAACTATAGGAGTTCCCAAGACAGTCGTCTCAATGGAGTGGCTGGCGTCGTACTGGCCTCGAATACGGTTGGCATAGAACAGTTTCACGAGGCGAGGGTAAGGTTTTGGGTTGGCCTTGGGGTCGTATCGGAGATAATCAATGAGACCACTATAAGACAGAAGATCAGCAAGGCCGAGAAAATCAGAGAACTGAACGTAATGCTCTAACAACAGTGGACAGTGCTCTATACGGTTGTACGCGGCGAGACACTGAGGGTCATCGCGGCACAACGATATGTCTACACCGCCGACTGGCATAGGAGCTTTACCCTTGGCCTTACGGGTCTTCAGAGGAGGAGTAGGTTCCCTAGTAGGCTCATCCTCTGGGATAAATTCAGTATCAGAATCGGGAGGAGTAGCCGGAGAGTGAAGTAAGGGCTTTTTGGTTTTGGACTTACGGGGCTTGACGGACGCAGTCCTAGGCTTCTTAAGAGGGGGCGACGATGGAGAGGCTTGGGTAGACTTGGCACGACGCTTAGGCTTCAGGGGATTCCTAGGTTCCGAAGGTTGTTCTACGGTCATAGGAGAGGCCCCGGAAGAGGCGATAGGAATTCGAGTCTTAGCCATAGCACTACGAGCACAAGCAATCGAAGATTAGGTCACTAACAACCTAGAGATCACAAGCTAACAACCCTAGAAATCAAGAAATTCGAAAATCACAAGCCCTAGGTTAGAAAATGAAACCCTAGGATCTAGAGCTTGAAATCAAGGAGAGACAACCCTAGAATAGGAAATCGACCTAGGAGAGGGAGGGAGATACCTAGGAGGTGGAGTCGACGGCGGCGGATGGCGGCGATCGACGGAGAAACGGCCGGAAGAAGAAGGGTTTCGAGTTGAGGGTTTGGGGTTTTCGGGCTGGAGCAAGTGAGAAGACCGACTAAATGAGTATTTAGTCGGACGAGATCGAGTATAAGTCGGTCGGGAAGCGAAAAGACTCAACTGCCCTAACACACTTAGTCGGTCACAGTTCAAGCACTGACCGACTAGATTACGATCTAGTCGGTCGGTCAATGAGCCTGAACCGACTAAGTCGAAACAGAGGCACAGAGGGATTTTTAGGGCAAAATTTAGTCGGTCGCAGTATACTTACTGACCGACTAGTTTTCAATCTAGTCGGTCGGAAAGTGTACTATGACCGACTAACGAAAGAAAATGATAGGAGATGGATATTTGCTTGATCTAGTCGGTCTGAGTTCATTTGCTGGCCGACTAGATGAGCATCTAGTCGGTTGACAAGTGAACTGAAACCGACTAGAAGAGTCCAAAAGTAGAAATTTGATTTCTCTTCACAAACCACTTGGATGAAACATCCTAACTCACTCATTAGTCATCTAAATTACCCCATAAAACGTCGAAATCTTAAATACGACTTTCAAATGCGAATTCGATCATAAATTCAAATAAATCACATAAAATTCCCAAAAATTCAATAAATCTAGCATGAATGAAATATCGCGAAATATATTAGCATGCAAGATGATTGAATTAGATATGAATCCTATATCTCGGATTCACTCATAATCCCCAATTCTCGACGCAACCGCACAAAGGAATCCTCCTTTAGGGGTTTCGTGAAAATATCGGCGATTTGCTTTTGGGTTTCAACGTACACTAATATGATGTCCTTTTTAGCAACATGATCATCTAAGAAATGGTGTCGGACATCTATGTGTTTCGATCGGGAATGGTGCATCGGATTCTTTGAAAGACAAATAGCACTTTGGTTATCCACCATGATAGGGCTAGTATCACAATGAATACCAAAATCCTTCAATGTGTGTCTCATCCAAAGAACCTGGGCACAAGCGGCACCGGCGGCAATGTATTCCGCCTCAGTGGTTGAAAGTGATACCGAATTTTGCTTCTTGGAAAACCAAGAGACAAGAGAATTTCCTAGAAAATGACAAGTGCCACTAGTACTTTTCCTGTCGGATTTGCATCCCGCATAATCAGCGTCACTATATGAGACTAACTCATATGTGATAGATTTCGGATAAAGTAATCCAAAATCTAAAGTGTAACTTAGATAGCGAAAAATACGTTTAACCGCTACTAAGTGAGAATCCTTAGGTTGAGACTGATAACGAGCACATATACATACGGCAAACATAATATCGGGCCTACTCGCGGTAAGATAAAGTAAGCTACCTATCATACCTCGATATAGACGAATGTCTACATCTTTTCCGCCCATATCTTTATCAAGATGCGTAGTCGTGCTCATTGGAGTCTTTTTCCCGGAGGCATTCTCCATTCCAAATCGCTTTAGCAACTCCACCGTGTACTTCGTTTGGTGGATGAAGATTGCATCGTTCAATTGGCGAATTTGGAGACCTAAGAAATATTTGAGTTCGCCCATGTGGCTCATCTCAAATTGTTCCTTCATAACATTAGAAAACTCTTCGCAAAGAGCGAAGTTAGTAGCACCGAAAATGATATCATCAACATAAATTTGAACTAATAAAATATCGTTATTCGCATGCTTAATAAAAAGTGTAGAATCGGCTTCGCCCATTTTAAAATTCAAATCCAAAAGAAAATTCTGTAGGCGATCATACCAAGCTCGAGGAGCTTGTCTCAAACCATAAAGAGCTTTCTTTAGTTTAAAAACGTGATTTGGAAATTTTTCATTTATGAAACCCGGAGGTTGAGAAACGTAAACTTCCTCAACGACATCTCCGTTTAAAAATGCACTTTTAACATCCATTTGAAATAATTTAAAATTCTTATGGCATGCAAAAGACAAAAGTAATCTAATTGATTCTAATCTAGCTACCGGAGCGAAAGATTCTTCGAAATCGATACCTTCCTCTTGACGATAGCCTTGAGCTACTAACCGAGCTTTATTCCGGACGACGACTTGGTTTTCGTCGGTTTTGTTCTTGAAGATCCACTTTGTCCCTATGACGGTGTGGTTCTTCGATGGTAAAGGAACAAGCTCCCAAACTTCATTTCTCTCGAATTGAATGAGCTCCTCCTCCATGGCTAAGATCCAAGCGCTATCTTCGCATGCTTCATTAATATTCTTTGGCTCTATCGATGAGGCAAAGGCACAATTTGCGAAGTGGTGGACTTGCGATCTCGTCTTGACACTATCTTGAATATTGCCAATGACTTGCTCATGGGGATGGTCACGAACGGTATGAAGCCGTTTGGGAATACCTTGATCACTAGGAACATTCTCAACAACTTCATTAGTTGGGTTAGTCTCAATAGAATCAATAGAATCATTAGACTTAGAATTATCAAATGAATCACATAAAAAATCCAAAGAATCATTATCATTTAAAATTCTAGTTGGAACAAATCCTTCATTAAATGAGACATGAAGTGACTCCTCGATCGTTGAGGTTCGTTTGTTGAATATCCGGTAGGCTTTGCTACGCGAAGAATATCCGACAAAAATCCCCTCATCGGATCTTGGATCGAATTTGTCCAAACTACCATATGTGTTCTTAATAAAACATTTCGAACCAAAAACTCGAAAATGTTTAACTTGAGGCAACCTACCAAACAACAATTCATAACAAGTTTGTTTAGTGCCGGGCCTCAAAAGTATTCTATTAAACACATAGCAAGCGGTGTGTACCGCTTCCGCCCAAAATTGATGGCCAAGTTGGCTATCATCAAGCATAGTGCGAGCACATTCCACTAGCGTCCTATTCTTTCTCTCAACTACACCATTTTGAGGAGGTGCACGAGGGAAAGAGAAGGTGTGAGTAATACCAACTTCATCACAAAATGTCTCAAAAGACTCATTCTCAAATTCACCTCCATGATCACTACGAATAGTGACAATGGTGGTTCCTAAGAGATTTTGTACTTTCTTAACAAAAATTGTGAAGTTTTCAAAAGCTTCATTTTTATTACACAATGAAAATACCCAAGTAAATCTTGAATAGTCATCTACGATGACAAGTCCATACCTTGCATTTCCTAAGGAAGCTACTCTAGTTGGCCCAAATAAATCTAGATGTAATAGCTCTAGTGGCCGTTTAGTAGAGATGCTTTTCTTAGGTTTAAATGAAGATTTAGGAAGCTTGCCGCGTTGACAACAATCACAAAAACTTTTCTTTTCAAAAACAAGCTTCGGAAAACCTTTAATAGAATTCAATTTTGAAAGCTTATATAGTGTTCCAAAGTTCATATGTCCAAAGCGTCGATGCCATAAGTGTTGTTCACTTGTGTTGGCAACGAGACATTGTTCATATGACTTAGGAAGATCCAAAATATAAATGTCTTTACGACGAGTACCGGAAAATAATAATTTTTCATTATCTTTTCTTAAAATCTGACACAATCCTTTCGCAAAGCTAACTTTGTAACCTTTGTCACAAAGTTGGCTTATTGAAATAAGATTATGATTTAAACCACTAACAAGATAAACATCACTAATTAATGGTTTAGAAGGGTTACCGACTTTACCAACACCTATGATGGTTCCGCTCTCGTTGCCTCCAAATACGACGCGGTTTCCATTCGCAATGGGAACCACTCCGGAGAGCAAACGAGCGTCACCCGTCATGTGTTTGGAACACCCGCTATCGAGTATCCAATTCCCTTTGGAGCTAAATTTAAATTTGTTGCTCCTTCCCTTTTTCGTTTCCTTGAGTACCTAAAGATAGACAATTTCATATCATGGTACCCAAGGTCATTGGGTCCAAGGGATTAGACCTTTGGAAGCCAAGTCCAAGTGGACTTTGACTTCCCCACATAATTCTTACTATGCACAACATCCGAAAAATAAGCATTCATATACATTTGTTTTTCGTCCATGCTTGTGTCCTTTGGGCTCCAAATAGTGAAGATTTTAGGAGCCATCATCCTATTGGGTGCATGCATACGACGTTGATTTCTACGTGATGCATGTTGTGGATAGGCATACGGGACATGATGGAATGGTGCACGATGAGAATTATTCATATGATGAGGTGGGTGTACATATGCATGTGAGGGAACACGTGCGTGAGGGTGTCTCACTTGGTGTGCACGTGCCCGAGAATGCGTTGCATAAAAATCATCATATGTGTGAGACGGTGGAGTAGGACGTGTGTTCCTACGTGGCATGGTATTGGTGTACATGTAAGCATGCCCCTTCTTTGGAGGTCCACCCAATGTGGGTTTCTTTCCGAAAGAGGGTGTGGACGAGGTGGAAGCACCATTGGAAGATGAATTTCCAATAGAGTGTTTGCTCCCACTCGTTGAGGCTTCGGAAGTTGGCCTAACAAAAGTAGTGACCGACTTGGATGAATTTTCCATCATATACCCCAAGCCAATGTGGTGTTTGGCCGGAAGTAAATCTTTTAGGATATTATCCAAATGGCCTTTACCCTTGTTGAATTCGTTGATTCGGCCCAATGTGTTCTCATATTTCTCTTTGAGAGAACGCAAAGAAGTATCCAAAGTGGATATTTGCGATGTGAGCACATAAACACGAGACTTAAGATTCTCGTTCTCAATACTCAAAGTCGAGTTTTGAGAAGTTAAATCCGCTATCTCATGTTCTTCCGTATCCTCAATTCTAGCATGTTCAAGTTTAGATTTGAGATTAACAATCTCATTTCTTAACTCTTCAACAACGGTGTCGTTGTTGGTGATGATAGTCTTAGGCGATGTTTGAATGCTAGCTAGGTCATCTTTTACTTTAGTATATCTATTTACTAATTTAGTGTATTTTGACCATAGTTGAGTGTTAGCATCCCTAAGATCATCCATCGTTACCTCATCGCTTTCTTCATCACTATCATCGGAAGAGGAGGATCCTTGATCGTGCTCCTCTCTTGCCATGAAGCACATGTGTGCTTGCTCCACTTGCTCATCATCCGACTCTCCGCTTGAGGAATCCTCGGAGTCGGTGAAGGTAGCTCCGACAAGTCCCTTCTTGTTTCCTTTCGTGTACTTCTTGGACTTGTCATACTTTGGCGCCTTCCACTTCTCCTTTTGCTTGTTTTGAGGACAATCCGCTTTGATGTGTCCTGGCTTATTGCATTTAAAGCATAAAGGTGGAGAGGCGTTAGTAGAAGTAAACTTAGATTTTTGTTTGAAGTTACCCTTTCGGAAGAAGCGATTGAACTTCTTTGCCATGAGTGCAATGGATTCCATGTCCATTTCTTCTTCCGAGTTCTCATCATCGGTAGAGGTGGATGAAGCCGCCTTGAATGCAATCGCCTTTTTCTTAGGCGCATCTAGGTTCAAATATGACTTCATCTTTTCTTGTAGCTTCACCTTGCTATCTTTCCGTACCTCGTATGACATCAAAGTACCCATTAGTTGAACTACGGTATATTTGTTCATGTCATTACCTTCCTCGATGGCGAAGGTACGTTTTTCCCAAGAAGAGGGAAGTCCTTCAATAAGCTTTAAGCACTTCTCCTTTTGAGTGTAGGTCTTGCCGAGGGCCTCTAACTCGCTTATTATGTCAACGAAGCGAGCGTAATATTCTTTCATCTTCTCGCCCTGTTGCATATGAAACATTTCGTAATCTTTGGTTACGACTACGAGTTTAGAGTCTCTTATCCTACTCGTCCCTTCATGAAGAATGAGGAGGGAGTTCCAAATTTGATATGCACTCTTACATGTGCATATCTTATTGAAATCCTCGGGCTTCAATGCGCATTGCAAGGCGTTCATTGCCTTGGCATTGCTTACCTCCGCGGCGACCTCCGCGGTAGTCCATTTCTCAAAATCTTCTTCTTCGGGTTCAATATACTCCTTCATTGTAGTTCTCCATAAAGATGCACTTCGGAGGAAGGTTTCCATCCGACACTTCCAGTACCCGTAGTTGGTACCGTTGAAGAATGGAGGCCTCGTAGAGGAATGTCCTTCCATCACGGAAGATGCTCCTTCACGGTTCCTGAAGGTGTCATAGTTGGAAGGTGGACGCACGGTCTTGTTGTCGTTGGCAGACATAGCTAAGTATCTGGCTCTGATACCAAATGTAATGCCCTACCAGCTACTGCACAAGTACTAGAGGGGGGGTGAATAGTACTTTAAAATAATAAGGCGTATAATTCCAAATTAAATTGCACACAACTACCAAATCAATTTGCGGAAGCTTAAATTGAATGACAACAATGAAATTAACAATGCTAACAAACGATGTTAATGGGTTCGGATCCACCCAAGTCTCCCCGACTTGTTCCCGGTGATCCTACGTCCCAACCACCCGGATCCCCTCCGGATACTTGAGTTAGAAACCCTAACTCAAGATTTCCACTATGAATATCTTGTGAAAAACCTTCACAAGATCAAATCATACATGCAATGGCAAAGTGAATCCCACAACCCGGGATCACAAACTTCTCTCACAACCGAGAGAGCCAACAAGCAATATAAAAGAGTTTAGATGAAATAAATACTCTTACCACAAAATCCTATACCTTGAGTTTTTCTTACCCAATAGGTGGAATGAAGGATTTGAGGAAGATGAAGTTACCAAAACCTAGCACCAAGGAAATGACCAGCAATGGGTGCCTAGGGTTGATTTGGAAACTTGAATCAAGCAATAGCTTGAAGAGCTCACCAAGAACAATCTTCTCTCTAGATCTAGAAATGAGAGAGAATGGGTTTCTTGTGAGGAAGAGAGCTTTAGATTTGAGGGAGAATGACTATCTCTTTTGATCTCAATGAATCTCTGAATGGAAGCTCTAACCTTAATAGAAATGACCTAGGTTCGTATTTATAGGAACCCAAAAACACAAGTTAGGTCATTCACCAACGGATAGAAATCTGTGAGACTTAGTCGGTCAAAGAACAATCACTGACCGACTAGTTCATCAACTAGTCGGTCAGCCAAACAACGTGGACCGACTAAGAGTAGATCTGAGAAGAGATAGAATTTCAGACCTAGAAATCTAGTCGGTCCAAGAATACTTTCTGACCGACTAGTTTCACAACTAGTCGGTCAGTCAGTGAACGTAGACCGACTAAGAGGCAAAATGAAATAGTCTGAAGGCAAGTTGACTTAGTCGGTCCAAGAACAAAAGTTGACCGACTAGATTGTCAACTAGTCGGTCACCAAACGTTCTTAGACCGACTAACGGTAAACAGTAGCTAAGGAGAAATTTAGAGTGAACAGTAAGTCACAACTAGTCGGTCAAAGAAGCATCACTGACCGACTAGTTCACAAACTAGTCGGTCGGTGAGTCAACGTAGACCGACTAACTGTAAACAGTAAAGTCCAAGAAATTAAGGAATCAAACTAGTCGGTCCAAGAACAGTTGCCGACCGACTAGATCACCATCTAGTCGGTCAGTACTTGTTCTTGTACCAACTAACATGCACAAACAAATCCGAATCGAAGCGCGACGCTTCGAGGAAGTTAGAATGAACTTGTGCAAGGATCCTAGAGCTACGTAAAGAGCGTAATGAAGATAGAAACGTAAGATATACTCAAGGCTTAACATTCTATCAAACGAGACTAAAAGACTATAAATAAAACCTTAATAAACGGTCTTTGAGAGCTTCGATTGAATCTTCATAACTTCCAAAACGGCGCAAGAGCTTCAACGAAGCTTTAGGCATGAATACGAGCTTTTGGAAGTGTTGAGATGTCGCTTTGAATATTCTCGTGAAATTGGCGACGATCTCCAATACTGCGCTCACAAATTGTTAGTTCATGAATTATTTATGTTTGCTCATCATCCAAAACCAAATCCGGGGAGTCCAATATTCAACACGGTCTAGGTACCAACTAGCAATGTCAATCTAAACAGCGCGGAGTAAGACGTCTCCACCTACCTCGAAGGCTCTCACTCGAGTCATCGCGTAGAGCATGTAGAGCTCAGGCGTCGACATCGTCCCCGGCTCATACCTTGCTAGGAAAGTGGTCGCCATAAGGCGCTGTGCAATGCAAAGGTATGGGTGATGATAGCGAAGGCCTTGGCCTGAATAGGGTCAAAGGCGAGAGGTGATCCCGTGATAAGTGTCCAGAAGGCGTGAGTGTCGAATGACGGAGGGGGGATGTGCGTGGGACTATAGGCTCGGTCGGGGCTCGGGACGGGGGGCCACTGAAAATGGGCTTGGAGCATGTCGAGGGTGACCTCACACTCACGATCCATCAATCGGAATGAGCAACCCACAGGAGTCCGACGGATATAACTAAGGACTTCGAGTGTCGGCCGGATATAGGTGTCCGCTGACACCGACAGAAAGTCACGCCACCTCATGTTGTCATACAACTGGAGTAGGCCCTCAAACACCCCTAGGCGCTCAAAATCTACAATGTGAGCAAACCTAGAGGGTACGATTGAATGATGGGAGATCCTCTCAAATCAGACGCGATGTGCGTCATCTCGGAAAGTGATCCCCATCGTGTCGAAAGAGGGGACGGCCTGTGTCGGTAGAGATGGAATAGGTGCGGTAGGAGGCGGAAGTGTGGGTGGTGGTGGGCTCGGTGGTGGGATCGGTGGCAGGGACTCCTCTCTAGCGGAGGAGGAGCCAGGATCGCTAGTCTCTTTCGCTTCGAGGCGGGCGCCCGCGAGCGCGACCTAGTGCGTGGAGGCATGTGTGCCGTGAGATGCCCCTACCAAATGTGAAGTGCTATATAAAAGGAATGAGTATATCCGAGGAAGACGCGAATGCGAGCAATGGATGTGTGCGGAGAAACGCCTCCTCCGTGAAGCTCCATTTTTGCCCTTGGTTCTCCCCCAAGCTATTCTGAAACACAAATTGACAAATTAGCAATGAATATCAATATGTTTGGGGTAAAACCAAGATTAATAAATATATATAGAGTTTAATTTTGATTTGGAGCGGGATTGGGCTTACGAAATGGAGAAATGGAGAAAAGGTGAGAAATTGGGAAAAACAGCGGACGAACGGCGATGGGGGGGCGAGGGGTCGGCGTGGAGGCTGGCATAGAGACACCGACTCGGAGGTGGGCTGTGCGGCTCGGGCGAAGGGAGAGTCGGTTCGTGTGAATGGGGGAGAAGTATTTTCTTCTCCCCGTCAATTTCTTCCTTCTTCCAAAGCTTGAGCGCATTCCTGGAGCGCTCTCCTTTGCCATGGTCGTCCTCCATTCATATTGTTACATATTCTACATCTCCTGCAATGAAAAATATTGCTCGTTGTCAGGCTTTTTTCTTCGACACTTGACTCTAAATATTAATAGAGATCTAAAACAAAAATAAAAGGAAAAATTCAACTAAAAATAAGATAGAACCGTCGGGTTGCCTCCCGACAAGCGCTCATTTAAGGTCTTGAGCTCGACCCCTTAAGATACGCGTTTAAAGCCCGATGTTCGGCGCATGTGAGATGCGCGCGTCAAACTTGCCAGGAAGGCCGCTTGGGTTTAGTTGTTTATTTTCATCGGGGTTCCTCGGCTACCCTTCATCATGGGTAGTAGTGGGGGATGAGTCCCCCACGCTTAAGCTTTTGACATCTTTTTCCTTGGTCGGCGGCGAAGATTTGTTGTCCGGTGGAGCTTTCTTCATATTCTTTGCCGTAGAGAGCTTGCATAGCTCTCTAATCTTGACGACATCAACATCGTCCTTCTCCTCATCCGTAAGAGGGTCCGGCGGGTCCCCCATCATCTCGCCATCTTTAGTGAGTTGGCCCTCTTCGAGGCCGTCATCGTGCTTGGCTCCGATGGCAAATGGCATGACGTCGTCAATCACCTCATCGAGGAGGTCAACATGGTCCACGTCCTCTTGCCAAGTCATATGCTTCATTGCCTTCGGAATGTGGAGCTCAACTTCAATATTTCCGACGTTCAAGGACAATGTTCCTTCCCTCACATCTACAATGACTCCGGCGGTGGCTAAGAAAGAATGTCCAAGAATCAGCGACGTATCACCTTGCTCCTTAGTATCCATCACCACGAAGTCGCATGGCAAGCAAAGTCCGCCCGGTACTTGTAGTGGTATGCTCTCCGCAATCCCCACCGGCCTAGTGATTCGCCCATCGGCGAGTTGTATTTTCATGTCCGTCGCCTTTAGGTCGGTTTCAGTATTCAATTTCTTAAACATCGTGAGGGGCATGAGGCTCACGCTTGCTCCCAAATCTACCAAAGCTTTCTGAAGTGAGACTCCTCCAAGCATGCAAGGAATTCGGAAACTACCAGGATCTTTGAACTTGGTCGACGCTTTCTCCTCCCTTGTAAACCACGTACTTTGCTCGGCGAGCATGATCCTTTCTTTACGCTTCTTTCCCACAATCAAATCCTTTAGGAACTTCACATATGACGGGATTTCGGTAATTGCATCCAAGAATGGAATATTCAAGCTCACACCCTTGCAAATACTCCAAAAATTTTACGAGCCTTTTCTCAATTCTTGTCTTTGCCAACCGTTGTGGGAATGGTACCCGTGGCATATAAGTGAGCTCCTCTTGTGGCTAATCAATTTCAGATTTTTCACCGTCATTTGGCCCTTTTGGGCCCTTCTCTTCATTGACCGGTTCCTTATCATCCGAAATTTCTTTCCTCGGCTCCTTGGTCTGAATCATGGCGGGGGGTAGTGTCTTTTCCGTCTCTAGTAGTTACCGCCACAATGGCATTGATGTGGCCGGTATTGCTCCGTGGGTTTTGTTCCGACTGGGCCAGCAATTGTTAATTGTGCTTGTTGAGCAATGATAGTTGCTCTGCTAATTGTGCCATGACGGTGTTTAATGGAGACTTGTTGGGCCGTCAATCTTGCATTGATCTTCTTTTGTTCGGCCATGAACTCTCCAACCCTTGCTTCATGTTACAATCTCGACGGTGCTTGCGTTGGATTGGGTGCCCTCCATCCTTGATTGTACCACGGGGATCTATATGGTCCCGCTTGTTGCCTTGGTGGAAAGTTTTGTTGTTGGGGTGCTCTTTGTTGATATTGCGGTTGTTGTGGAGGCCGGGATTGTGGTTGTTGTGGTGGTGGATTCAAGTCTACATCATTGTTTGCATATGAAAATCCAGGGTGACCCCTTGTAGCCGGGTTCACCCAATAACCGGTACTTTCTGCAACATATTGGGCTTGCTCCATGGCTTCGTCTCCTTGCTCCCCTCTAATAAACATAACATGGGCTTGATCTTGCCAGTCGCTCATGCTTTCTCCCGATGTAGAAAGGTGGGGGTTCCTTGTGGTTACGACTTTGTGAAGAGAGGCAAACTTAGAAGAGAGCTCCGCCACGGCCTTTACCTCATAAATACTTGTCGGCTTCAAGGATGACGAAGAATATCCCCTTTCGTCTGCCCACTGTTGATTAATCGAGGCCATCTCCTCAAGTAGAGCCGTAGCGTCGTCCGGTGTCTTCGACAAGATAGCTCCATTTGCGGTTGCATCAATTATTTGCTTCGTGCTTGGTTCCAATCCCTTATAAAAGCTATGCACAAGCTCCTATGGCTCAATACTATGATGGGGACATTGGTGTTGGAGATCCTTGAAATGCTCCCATGCCTCATATGGAGTTTCTTGAGGGCCTTGCTTGAAGGACATGAGTGCGCTTCGTATATTGATAGTCTTGTATGGCTGTAATACCCCGTTTCCATATGTACGCGTATTTATACGTATTTTGGCGTAAATGCGTATTGGAAGTATTCTCGTATTTTTTCTTTAAATATTTTGGTGTAGGAATTATTTTTAAAAGATTTTAAACTCATCTTTTGAATTAGTAAATAGGAGTATTTGGATGAATACTTGTATTTATGGTGTATATGGTATTTCAACATGTATTTTTATTTTTGCAAAATACAAATTCCAAAATTGTTTTACCATGACACCTTAGCTTATTAGGTGTCATCTTGCTAATTAAGAAGGAGACACATGGCTTAGACTTTGACTAAATGAAAGGATGAGAGGGTTTTAGGGAGACCTAAAATCTAGGCAAAAAAAAACAAAAAAAACAAGAAAATCCCACATTCTCTCACTCTCCCTCTCCTTCCCAATTCTGGCCAAAATTTTGTCTCCCCCTCTTTCACTCATTTGCTTCATTTTTCTCTCCACCAAGAACTCTTCCAAGCACCCCTCTCATTCCTCATCATTCCTCCATCAAAAATCATCTCAAAAATCATCCCAAATCCATCTTTAGAAGCCTATTTGGAGCTTGAAGATAGGAGATTGAAGAAGGAGGCCCAAGAATTCTTCAAGGACTAAGAAGGGCCAAGGAAAGTTTGGAGGACTTTGGAGGTAGAAATTCTTATCACCTTAATAGGGTTTAGTTTTAGAACTAAGGATTTAATTAATTAGTAAGTTCTTTAGATTTTGAGTAGAAATTAAGTTTTGAACTTCATGCTGAAATTTACACAGAATTGGACGAAACTTTGGTAGCTTGCTGCACCTAATTGGCTACATGGAATTGCCTGAAAAAAATATATGTTTCTCATATTGAAGTTCTTAATAACTTTCATTTTTACAAGTTTTGCAAATTCGTACTGAAAATTGGGGTAAAAATTCAGTTTCTAAAACTGGTCTGTTTTTAGACAGTTTTGACACCTTTCCGTAAAACGAGTATAACTCCATGCACACTTTATAAAATATTATGATCTTGATACCGTTGGAAAGCTGACTTCAAGATCTTCAACCTGTGATTTTTGTAGATTTTAATTCTGTCTGTAACTTGTAGAAAAATGGACTTGAACTGAACTCAGTTTCTGGTTCAGAATGCTGAAATTATACCTGTTAGGAGAAAATCCACCATAAATCACATATGTCAACTGAGCTTATGAAAATTGGTCAGTGAAAGGAAAACACCCATATCTACAGCTTTTGTGAAGGGACCAGACATCAATTCTGACTGTAGATAGGCTAAAAGTGATATTCTTTCTGCTGTAACAATTTTGACAGATTCAAATGCTAATTTTGCTTAGTACTTATCATGGTGTAGTTTTGTTTGAAGTTAAGTTTGTTTGTGCTAATCATGTTCTCAATGACATTCTCTTGATACATGTAGTTATGCAGATGGTTCATGAAATATTCAATAATATTTAAGTCCAATTTGTTTATGCTTTCACATTAGTATGTTCATAACGATGAGTTTGTGATGATATTCCATGCAATTCTTTAATTGAGATGATGATGATGATGATGATGATGATGATATTGTTAAAAGTTGGTTAAAGTGGTATTCAAGTCCGCTAGATGATTCGTTGACAAACGAAGTAATATCTTGAAAACTGAGAGTGAGAATGAGGAATGTATCAGTCCTCCTAAAGGAGGGTGACACGGGTTTGGGGGAAAACGGGTAAACTTTAGGAGTTAAGGAGCGGACATATGATATGAATTCTCACCCACTGTATCACTCCCAGAAGGACGAGTTGAAAGGGTTGGAGAGGCCGCTGGTGTACTCGTGATGCATCATGACGGTAATTAATGGTTTGCTCCGTTTGTCCGACAGAAAAACCGAGTTTGTCTCACTCCCGTACCTTGCCCCGTTCGGGTACGGAGTTGCGAGAGGCCCCCTCCGGTGCTCGTGTTGCTGGTTGGGGTACCACTTTTTCACCCACCCTGGGTGAAGTCCGCCTCCTTAGCATCCTACGGTTTACACGGGTTCCAAATATGTGAATCAACAACTTATAGTAGTTGTCTTTAATTTATAAATGTTGTTATCTCATGTCTCCTTATTTTTGTTTACTTTAATGCTATTGTCCCATGGTAACATGTTCTTACGCTTCCTTTCAATAGCTGCATTTCATAATATGGTTTCATATGCATGTTTTTGCACGTTCTCATAACTAGGTTCGCATGTTGGAATGTGATTACTTTTACGCACCATGAACCTTACTTGTTAGAGTACCCTCCCTAGATAGACAAACTAGTTCTAAAACTGGGTTCTGCTAGAGTGTTAGGAGTTTCTACTGGGTCACGCGTTGACGTGTCCCCGTTGACTTTCAGGTCATGTGAGTTGGCGGTTGGAGATAGCGGCTGGAGCTTCGGAGTTGGTGATCAGTTGTAGTATTGGGTGGTGAGGGGTATGATGAGAGACTTGTACTTTTTGGTGTTTCTTTTTGGGTGGACCTTTGTACTTAAAGTTGTTAATATGAAGATGTTGGTGTATGTATAAGATGTATCCATGTATCAATAAAATGGAATATTGTACTTTTGTTATTTTCTCAGTGTTTTTATCTGTGATGGAGTTTTACTTGTACTTCCCAGCACGTGCGTAGTACCTGCGGTGTTCTTCCTACTCTCTTCTTTGCTTTCTTTCTACGTAACACTCGCCTCTTCGGGAATACCTGATACGGATTCGTACTTATCGGGTATCCCGGAGACCGGGTCGTTACAATGGCAGGTAAAACTTGTTGACAAATGCACTTGCCAGCTCATCCCAAGTAGTGAATATCCACTCGGCTTGCGTCCTCAACCAATACAATGCCTTGCCTCGAAGAGTAAACGGGAAGAGGCGCAGTCGAATAGCGTCGGTCAGTACGCCAGGCATCTGGAAAGTAGCTCACTTAGACGAGAACAATTGAAGATGGTAGTGTAGGTTTTCTTATGAGTTCCCATGAAATGGGTCTTCTTGCATTAACACCACAAGTCCGGTTTTAAGCTCGAAGTTCTTGTCGGCCGCCAACTCCGCCATGACAATAGAAGAGGTGGTAGAAGTGGTCTTGGGCCGTAGCCTATCTCGGATTGAGACAAGCCTAGCCATACGTACTGCTAGCTCCTCTGGTGTTTCCGGTGTGGCAATATGATTTTCCTCTATAGCAAATCTCCTCTCAGCTCTAAGCCTCCTTGTCGTACGCTCGATCTCAGGATCAAATAATATGTCTTTTTGTGACGCATTCGATCTCGTGTACATGCATAGAAAAAGAGAGTCTAGATAGAATTGTTAGCACGATAGAGGAATATAAGAGTGAAAATAAAAATAAAAATAAATATCTAAGTAAAGAAAATACAATACCGTCGCCTCCCCGGTAACGGCGCCAAAACTTGATCGCGCTCGGATATACACCCGGAAAACGACTATAGTCTTACCGCAAGCACACGGTGAAGTGGCGAGCGGGTATCAAACACAGGGAGAACAAATGACAGTACTCTATCTTGTTCACCTAGCTATTGATGGTAGAATAGAATGGTTTGGAATATAATGTCACTATCGTTCAAATAACAAATAGAATTCAATATAATAAAAGCATCTAGGGCTAGGAAATCCCCACTACGGATCGTCACTTATCCATGTGGATCATGAATTTCAATGTTGCAAAGCTTGAATTAAGGTGAACTAGTCGTAACTGAATATAGAACCAAGCTCACGCTCTCTCGCTATTGCCGGTCTATAGCAACCTAGATTAGGGCCCACTCTCGTGCAAACCCTAACCTAAGCCACTTGCGTGAAGATCGACATCATCGTCCAATCACACCTTGAGCCCACTCTCGTGCAAACTCGAGCTACGATCTAGGTTATGATAGTTCGTATTCGTCCAATCTCTTGCAAACGAATATTAGTATAGATTTATCATAAAAATCCTAGCTTTGGTCCAATCTCTTACAAACCAAATTTAGAGAATCTCGATTATAAACCTAAATCGAATATCTAGGCCTTCCCATCGATTGAAATCTAATCTCTTGCAAACCCCAATCGATGGAAATTCCTAGCTATCCGTAATAAATCAATCACAACCTAACCTTTTATCAATCATAGCAACAATTCAATTCATTCATCACAATTCTAAGATCAGGTCCATAGGGTTCATCCCCATGCCCTAGAACGACGAAACCACTCACAATTCATCATAGTAATCTCAGAATTAACAAATAAGATCATAGCATAATTCCTTGTAGAGAGAAAACAATTCATAAAAACTAGAAATTTAGACAAAAAGAACAAACCAAATTGCGCGTCTTTGATCTCCGGCTGAGAATTACAATAGGAATAGCCGTCAACATTAACTTCAAGTCTCTCCTAAAACTAGGAATAAAACTAGCCTTAAATACAAGTCAAAATCGTCCAGAAATTCCTGACAGATTTGCCCCTGGCGCGGCCAAAAACCCTAATTCGTGACACAGTCGGACTGCGCTACTTGGCCGAGTGGAACATGTCACTCGGTCGAGTGATAATCCCAAAGAAAAATAGAGAAATAAGGGGTTTCGGGGGTCTGTCACCCTGTCACACTCGAGTGAGTGGACTTCTTCATTCGGCCGAGTGAGCTTTCTTGCTCGGCCGAGTGGATTTTCTCCAAATTCCAGTAACTCAGATGATTTTCGGGAGAAAAACCCTGTTCCACTCGGGCGAGTGGGCTTCTCCACTCGGCCGAGTGGGTTTTCTTGGTCGGCCAAGTGAACTTTGAAAGTCGGCATTCATGTTTCAGCTTCACTCGGCCGAACGCTCTGCTTCACTCGGCCGAGTGAATGCTCTGGTCGGCCGAGTGAGCTGTTTTTGGGCTCTTTTCTTCTCCTCCTCGCCTCCTCGTCCATTCTATCGAACTTCTTCCTCTTCCGCCCATCATCTAGCGCTGCTAGCTCTCTAATAAGGCCGTGGGCGACGCTCCGGTGCACGTGAAAGTCCATTGATCTCATTTTCGCTCCAGATCGCTCCATATTTCCTGAAATCAGACAAAAACAAGAAATAGTGAAAAGCAACGCGATATCGTCGAATAATCGTGAAAAACGCAATATGGGCGATCGAAATGACATGAAAACATGCAGAAAAAAGGTGTAAAATAAGGAGCGATCAAAAGGTTGTCCTGAAACTGGATTTTATAGCAGTAAAGATCAGTTAATCCAGTCATGTTACAGCCAGAATCTAATTGAGGTCCCAATATGAAATTCGTAGATAATTTAACGAGGGTTCCAAATTATCAAGGATCATGGCATTTGTATATCTGATGTACACGCTATGCTCTGATCAACAACATGGTGCAGAATCTGCCAGAATCTGATATTACGATGACCATCTTCTTTTTCAGTCTAGTTACATATAGGATATGATTTTAGTCTCTACATGAAAGCTGTAGATGACTTAATGAGCTTTCCAGATTATGTTAAATCATAATTTTTGGAGTATTACACTGAAAGTTATACCCAATTAAAATTACAAAACAGAACTGAAAACTGAAACAAAGCATCATCACATTAAAGCTAACACCTTTGTGAAGGTGACACATTAAACACCCATAATAACAGCCATAGCGACAACACAAACATCACAACCATAATGATAATGATAACATCCACAACTACATCTAAAGCATACCAATCCCAACCATATCATTCCATAAGTAAGGTTATAAACTCCTACCTCTAAAGATCCAAGCTTTGAAGTCCAAGTCTCCTCCCTTTTTTCTCCTATGTAAGCAAGCTCATACATTGCAACTTCAAAGCCCCAAAGCAACATAGCTTCAAACATCCTCCAAGCTACTAAAGAGAAGATAGTCTTGAAGTCTCATGAAGTACGAAGGAGATAGGGGGAGGTGAGACTCACGGCTAAGGGAGAGGCCAAGGAGGCTCACAATAACACATTGGCACATGGTGGCTCACGGCAAGAGGAGGAGTAAGAGAGAGAGTGTGTGTGTGACTGAGATAAGATGAAATTAAAGAAAAGGGGTTAATTAAGGAGGAAAGCTCTCCCATCTTCTAGAATCACATACACTACTTGATCACTCCGTATTTTATACCTTTTTTTCTGCATGATTGCATGCCATTTAGATCGCTCAAATCGTGTTTTTCACGTTTATTCGAAAATATTGCAATGCTTTTCACGATTTGTTGTTTTTGTCATATTTCAGGAGATTTGGAGCGATTTGGAGTGATTCTGAGATGCACCCACTCCGGAGTGTCACCGACGACTCTCTCGAGGGGTATTCTGCGATTGGAGAGGAGTGGAAGAAGAAAGAACGTCGTAGGAGCGACGAGGAGGCAAAAACATGAAGAATGGGCATTTTCAGCATGCCACTTGGCCGAGTGAAGGAGTCACTCGGCCGAGCATAGACAGCCCGCTCGGCCGGCCAGAACGGGCACGCAACAGAGCTAATATCAGCGTGCACTCGGCCGAGCATCGCCAGACCACTCGGCCGAGCACCGAGCCACCCCTCGCCCGAGTGGAGCCAAGACGACGGTAACCAAAAACGTCCAACTCTCTGGAATCCGTCAGTCAGCCCCCAAGACCGACTCGGCCGAGTGGCGAACGACCGTCTGCCCGAGTGAAGAACGCCCATCGGCCGAGTGAAGAAAAGTCACTCGGCCGAGCGACTCCCAAGGATACGACCCCCAAGACCCCCAAGACCCCCAACTCTCTGGAATCTGTCAGGGTCTATCACTCAGCCGAGTGACATTTGTCACTCGGCCGAGTGAGTCGCGCTGCCTGTAGCGTAAACTGTGATTTTGAGGCTGCGCAGGGGCATTTTCGTCAGGATTTTTTGGGCGATTTTGGGGGGTATTTAACCCCAGTTTTTAACCTAGTTTAGGGGGCTTTTTCAGAACTTTTTGGCAGCCTTTTTAGATTAACTTTTTAGGAATTAGATTTAGCTTTTAGGGAGGAGAGAAAAGTGTTGATTTGTTGGATGCTATCTTGTTCTTCATTGGTTTGTCTCTCTCTCTCTCTCTCTCAAAAACTCCATTTTTATTGATTTATTGAATATAGCTATGAATTCCATTCATTTTGCTTGTGAATTTCTATTGGATTTGATTGTGAATTGTGAGTAGTTTCATCGTCTTAGGGCGTAGGGATGAACCCTACGAACCCTATTTCTAATTTGTGATGAATTGGTGAAATTATTGCTAGAATTGATTAGGGTTAGTTTGGGATTGCTATAATACGAATAGCTAGGGATTCATACCGATTGGGATTTGCAAGAGATTGGATCTGTAACGACTGGTTTTCATGTATCTGGATTTATTATATTATAATATATGTTTGGTGGATTTTCTCCTCATGTGTGGTTTTCGTCTCCGTAACTTTCATTTTCGAATCGTTT
The DNA here is from genome assembly GCA_030789695.1 of Scilla litardierei. Lineage (NCBI taxonomy): Eukaryota > Viridiplantae > Streptophyta > Magnoliopsida > Asparagales > Asparagaceae > Scilla > Scilla litardierei. The sequence goes on from CM061141.1 coordinate 20,086,896, forward strand.
CGTCGTGTTTTCTCGTTTCTTCCTTAGTATCGTCGATTTCGGAGTAAGTCATTCGTGACGGGCTTCATAACGGTCGTATCTTACTGTTAAATCAAGCCTAGGAGTCTTAGGAATCGATCCCGGAGCTCCGCGCTCCGTATCGGAACTTTTGGTGCTTATTAGCCGGTGTAAGAAGGGGCACCGACCGACTAGATGACGATCCAGTCGGTCGGAAATCCTTCTTGAACCGACTAGTTGGCTTTCTAAATTATTCAGGAGTTACTGTTTATCGTTAGTCGGTCTAAGAACGTTGGTTAACCGACTAGATTGCAAACTAGTCGGTCAGCAATGCTTCTTTAACCGACTAACTCTTCAACTAATTTTTGGTATCAATACTGTTCACTCTTAGTCGGTCTAAGAACGTTCATCGACCGACTAGATGTTAAACTAGTCGGTCAGTAGTTGTTCATCGACCGACTAAATCCAAATCCTATTTTCGTTCAGAAGTTACTGTTTACACTTAGTCGGTCTGTGTTGGTCGACCGACCGACTAGTTGCCAAACTAGTCGGTCAGTGGTTGCTCTTTGACCGACTAATCTGTGTTAAAACCCTAATTTCTGGGCAGCCGCCAGCCCATCCTATTTAAACCCCTCCCAAACGTTTTCTTCTTCCTCCACTCGACCCAAAACCCTAATTTCTCCCCCTTGAGCCCCCATCTTCCTCAAGCCATTAATCTTTCATCCCAAGCTCATCCTCCATCATCCAAACCTTCCCTTGTCACAACCCATCTCTCATCTTCCCCAAACCCTCATCAAATCCCCAAAATCCACCTCCAAACCCATTTCTCCAGATTTTTCCCTCATTCCAGATCTGAGCCGGATCGTTCTTCAGTTGCCGTGGTTGCTCGGCATCGCTCCTCCGCCTCTTCACGGTAATACTCGATTCCTTTAGTTTTAGCATAACCCCCATTGACATGTGTGAAACCCTAATAAAATGGATTATTAGAAAGTTAGGATTCTAATAAGAAATCGATTTAGAATCATTGTTCTAATGATTGTTTTGCCATAACAGCGATTTATTCCGTAGTTAGCTTGTGACGATCTTCATTGCTCGTCAACCCCGGTATCAGGCAAGTGAAACTTGCATCTCTTGATTTGGGCCATGTCTTAGGCCATTTCCTTGCTTTAGCGTAAAAAAGACTAGACGGTGAAAGGATAGCCGTCTAGACGCCATTGACCCAGCTTGACAACGAAGCTTGGTCCGTCACCTTCATCATCCTTGTATGTCACGTTTAATTTCAATTAACGGTACGCAAATATCTGTTCATGTCATTGCATTTTTCCTGTCACGTTTAATTTAAATTAACGGTACGTAAATATCTGTTCATGTCATTGCATAGTGATTATTCATCGTGATTGCGTAGCACACGCTACAGTATTATATTCCTGGCTCGTGTTCCAGAAGCGAGCCCTGTAGTTGGAAACCCCAACGCTCGACACATATGGGTGGGGTAAGAGATAAGCGGACTGAGCCCGAGTTGGCCTGATCCGCCACTCCGGCCAGCAGGTGGACTCTCTAGTGCACAAGTGATTAATAGTGATAAGAGATAAGCGGACTGAGCCCGAGTTGGCCTGATCCGCCACTCCGACCAGCAGGTGGACTCTCTAGTGCACAAGTGATTAATAGTGATAAGAGATAAGCGGACTGAGCCCGAGTTGGCCTGATCCGCCACTCCGGCCAGCAGGTGGACTCTCTAGTGCACAAGTGATTAATAGTGATAAGAGATAAGCGGCCTGAGCCACGAGCTGGCCAGCAGGTGGACTCTCTATGCACTAAGTGATAAACAGTGATAAGTGAATAGTGATTAGTGAATTGGTAGCTTTGGCTACATAGTGCGTGCTTGCCTCTCCTTTAAACTGTTGCATCATACTTAACTGCCATGTCATTGCTTAATATTACAAGTGCTAGGTTGTTAGTCACTTTCAGTTTCCTTGCTCAAGTCTTTCAGACTTGCTGACATGTGCCCCTTTCTCTTTTGGGTGACGCATGTTAGACCTTGAGCCCAAGTTACTTGCTGAGGGTGAGGTGTTTGCGGACGCCGAGCTTGCGCCCGTGTTGGACGAGGACTTCGTAGACACTGGGGATCAGTCTTAGTGTCTACGTCTAATTTTGTTAGATCTTTGGGGTTGTCGGTGCGTGGCACCTAGTTCGATACTCTGATATATTTGTCTTTTGTTTGGCCTTGTTCTGGGCCTTTAGACTCTTTCTTTTAGCCTGGTGGCTTTTCTGTGATGTTGGATATTTTGTGGACAAACTGTGGGATTGGTATTTCATATCCGTCTCATATTATTATTGTTGTTGTTGTTTCGTTTGCAATTACAGGGACCTGCTTATACTACATTTACTCTTATCAGGCGTGCAGCTTCACAGCTCCACGCTTGAGCGGACCTTCTCACGTCTCGCCTCCATTTTAGGGAAGCGGGTCGTGACAGGTTTTAGTGGTGGCCCATGCAGGTCCTTCTGTAACTGCAATTATCAGGATAACGATAATAATACAAGATTGTCCAACAAATGAGTTCGACATCTGAGCCCTAAGCTATGAGTCTAATTGTTTCGTTTTCTGTGTCATTAGATGGCAGGAAGGCGAATCACCCATGGTGGTGGTAGTGGTGCGCCCCCTCATGACGAGGAGCCTGAGCGGGAGCCCACTAACGGAGAGATGATGCGGATGATGTTGCAGATGATGCAGGTTCAGCAGGGTGTGCTTCTGCAGGTACAGAATGCTCCGGTGACCCGAGCTGCTCGGGTGGTGGAAGCCCCTCGCCCTGAGCCCGGGGCGAAGCAGTTCAGAGAGCTGGGTCCTGCATATTTTGATGGAACCGAAGGTCCACTAGCTGCTGATGAATGGATGAGGAATATCGAGGACAATCTGAAGATGTCCAAGGTCAACGAAGTTAGTTGGGTTGACTTGGCGAAGCGCCAGATGAGGGATAACGCCAGGAATTGGTGGGATGCTGAAGAGAAGATGTTGGAGGAGCCGATCGTCTGGGCTACCTTCAAGGCCAGATTTGATGGTGAGTTCTTCCCGAAGGCTGACAGGGAAGAGATGCTGCATCGTTTTATCGATCTGAAGCAAGGAAGCTCGTCGGTGGACCGATATCACCAAGAGTTCATGAGGCTGAGTCGGTTTGCATCGAAGATGGTGCAGGATGCTGAGGAGAGAGCTCAGAGGTTCCTGTAGGGGCTTGCTTCGGAGCTCCAGAGTTTTATGACCTCTTCTGACCGGGAATCTTATCAGAAGGTTTTGGTAGCAGCCAAGAGGCAGGAGCTGCTCGTGAACCAGAGGAGAGGATCTATTGTTGGTGTTGGGAAGAGGCCTGTGGAACATGCGAGAGCTGTGGTTAGACCTGGATTCAGGCCGAACCAGCCTGTTCAGTTTAAGAGGCCAAGAGGCCCCGTTCGGAGGACTTGCCATTTCTGTGGCAAGGAGGGCCATATTAAGGAATCGTGTAGGAAGTTCTTGGGGCAATGTATTGCCTGTGGCGATCCCGCCCATGCTCTCAGGGAGTGCCCGAGGTTGAAGCAGCCTTGGAAGGCACCTATTGCTGCCCAGCCGTTGCAGCAGAGAGCCCCGGTGCCCGCTGGTCGTGGGGTACCCCTTGTTCCGCAAGGGCATGCTTTTCGGCAGGCTGTTCCGCCAAGGAGGCAGGCATTTCTGATGACCGAGGAGGAGGTTTTGGCCATGGATGAGGTCATTGCAGGTAACTTTCAATCTAGTTGTTCCTTCCTTAAATAATTGATTGTTAAATTATGTTGGATGCTTGTGTATGAATGTTGATAGAGTAAGATTTGATTGATTAGACTGTTTGTTAGGTGTGGTTTTGGTTTGCACGTTCCCTGCCCGAGTCCTCTTTGACTCAGGTGCGTCGATGTGTATTTTGGCCCAGAGCTTCGTGGAGAAGCATTCCTTGTCGACGTCCCCTCTCTCCAAGAGTTGGAACATCGTTACAGGGAATGGAGTAGTCACGATGCATCGTGGGTGCAGTCCTTGCTCTGTGGTGGTTTGTGGACATGAGCTTTATGCTGATTTTATTGTCCACAACATCACCAACTACGATGCGGTCTTTGGGATGGACTGGCTTGCGAGCTTCTATGCTACGATTGACTGCAGGAGGAAGAAGGTGGTGTTCGAGATTCCCGGACATCCGGTGTTTGAATTCAGCCGTGTTAGCAGTTCGCTTGGTCCTGTCAGATTTTGGGCCAAGCCGGTGGAGGTTGTGGCTTTGCAGATGGAGATGGAGTGGCCAGCTGTGGTGCATGATTTTGGCGACGTCTTCCCCGAGGAGATGTCTGGGTTGCCACCTGATCGAGCCCTAGAATTTTCTATTGATCTTGTTCCGGGAGCGTAGCCGATTTCGAAGGTGCCGTATCGTATGGCACCTGCAGAATTGGAAGAGTTGCGGAAGCAGTTGGATGAGCTTTTGCAGAAGGGTTATATCAATCCTAGTGTGTCTCTGTGGGGAGCACCGGTGTTGTTGGTGAAGAAGAAGGATGGTTCGCGTCGTATGTACGTGGACTATCGGGAGTTGAATGCGGTGACCATCAAGAATAAATACATGTTGCCTCACATCGATGATATTTTTGATCAGCTTGGAGGTTCGAGGGTGTTTTCTAAATTGGATTTGAGGAGTGGTTACCATCAGTTGAAGGTGAAGAAGGGAGATGTTCCGAAGACAGCGTTCAGGACGAAGTATGGACACTATGAGTTTGTGGTTATGCCTTTCGGTGTAACTAACGCGCCCGCAGTTTTCATGAATCTGATGAACCTGATTTTCTACGACTTTTTAGATAAGTTTGTCGTTATCTTTATTGACGACATTCTGATCTACTCGAAGTCGGAGGAAGAGCATGCCTCGCACTTGAGGACGGTGTTGGAGATTTTGAGGAAGCATCGGTTGTATGCTAAGTTTTCGAAGTGCGAGTTCTGGCTGGATAGAGTTGCTTTTCTCGGGCATGTGGTGACTGGAGACGGTATTTCAGTGGATCCCGAGAAGATTAGGGCCATCAGAGAGTGGCCTGTTCCGTCGTCTGCGTCTGAGATCCGGAGTTTCCTTGGTTTGGCGTGATATTATCGTCGTTTCATTAAGGACTTTTCCCGTATTGCCGAGCCGATGACCAGATTGACGCGGAAGGATATACCTTTTGTTTGGTCGGGTGATTGTGGGGATGCTTTTGGTGTTCTGAGGGAGAGACTTACGGCTGCCCATGTTCTTGTTGTGCCTGATCGCAGCGGTGGATTTGAGATCTTTTGTGATGCTTCTGGCAAGGGTCTCAGTTGTGTGTTGCATCAGCACGGGCACGTTGTGGCGTATGCGTCTCGTCAGCTTAAGGTTCATGAGAAGAATTACCCGACGCATGATTTGGAGTTGGCTGCCGTTGTGTTTGCTCTTAAGATTTGGAGGCACTTCCTGCTGAGTGAGAAAGTGAAGATTTTCACCGATCACAAAAGCTTGAAGTATATTTTCACTCAGAAGGAGCTCAACATGCGACAGCGTCGATGGTTGGAGCTTATGGCGGATTATGAGATTGATTTGCAGTATCACCCTGGCAAGGTGAATGTGGTTCCAGATGTGCTGAGTTGGCTTCCCGCGGTGATGATGTTGACTTCGCAGTGGAGATTGCAGCAGGATTTTTGCGAGTCTGGCGTGGAGATTGTCCTTCCCGGGAAGGATTCGTCGTTGATGTACATGCAGGTACAGTCGACGATCGTGGATCGGATTAAGGCTGGCCAGGCTGAGGATCTGAAGCTGGTGAAGATTCGGGAGCAGGTGGAAGCCGGTCTGCGAACTGACTTTTTGATTCATGAGGATGGCTCGATGAGGCTTGGAGCCAGGTTGTGTGTGCCAGCTGGGGATATTAGAGAGGAGTTGATGGTGGAGGCACACAGTTCGCCGTATTCTGTGCATCCTGGTGGCACCAAGATGTACCAGGATCTTCGTCTGAATTATTGGTGGCATGGCATGAAAAGGAGTGTGGCTCGGAGCGTGGCCAAGTGTTTGGTTTGCCAGCAAGTGAAGGCGGAGCATCAGCGTACGGCCAGGTTGCTACAACCGCTTCCGATTCCGGAGTGGAAGTGGCAACACATCACTATGGATTTCGTGACTGAACTGCCTCGGAGTCCGAAGCAGAATGACGCGATTTGGGTGATCGTAGACCGATTGACCAAATCTGCGCACTTTATTCCGTTCCGAGTGGGACAGTCCTCTGAGGCACTAGCAAGGAGATATATGGAGGTAAAATTCTTTTACTCTCCGTTTTATGTCCTTTTCCTAGTTTGGATAGTGATGTAACGTGAATCGTGCAGGAGGTCGTGCGACTTCACGGAGTCCCCGTGAGTATCGTGTCTGACAGAGACACGAGGTTCACATCTCAGTTCTGGCAGAGTTTACAGAAGAGCTTGGGTACGCGTCTGAGTTTCAGCACGGCGTACCATCCGCAGACGGATGGCCAGTCTGAGAGGACGATTCAGATTTTGGAAGACATGCTGAGGGCGTGCATGTTGGATTTCAAGGGTTCGTGGGAGGACCATCTACATTTGGTGGAGTTTTCTTACAACAACAGCTTCCAGGCGAGTATTGGCATGGCGCCTTTCACCGCTCTTTATGGGAGGAAATGTCGATCGCCATTGAGTTGGGATGACGTTGGTGATCGGGAGTTGTTGGGACCTGAGATGATCGTGGAGGCCGTGGATATTGTCAGGAACATTCGGGAGAGGTTGAGGATTGCTCAGGACCGTTTTAAGCATTGGGCGGATGCTAAACGTCGTTCTTTGGAGTTTCAGCCGGGCGACCATGTGTTCTTGAAGATTTCCCCGAATCGCGGTGTGATTCGTTTTGGGAAGCGAGGGAAGTTGAGCCCACGATACATTAGACCGTTTGACGTTTTGGAGAGGGTTGGCGAGGTAGCTTACCGCTTAGCCTTGCCGCCATCTTTGGAAGGAGTCCATGATGTTTTCCATGTGTCGCAGCTTCGTCGATACATCAGCGATCCGTCTCATGCCGTGGATTTCTCGGAGATCGTCGTTCGCCCAGATTTGACGTATGACCTGCATCCAGTGCAGATTCTGGACAGGCGTCAGAAGTCACTTCGAAACAAGGTCGTCGATCTTGTTAGAGTGATGTGGCGGCACAGTTCGCCGGGAGAGTCTACTTGGGAGAGAGAAGATGAGATGCGAGAGCGTTTCCCACTTTTGTTTCCGGACACATGAGTGTTTGGAAATTCCGAGGACGGAATTTTTCTTAAGTTGGGGAGGATGTAACGACTGGTTTTCATGTATCTGGATTTATTATATTATAATATATGTTTGGTGGATTTTCTCCTCATGTGTGGTTTTCGTCTCCGTAACTTTCATTTTCGAATCGTTTCGTCGTGTTTTCTCGTTTCTTCCTTAGGATCGTCGATTTCGGAGTAAGTCATTCGTGACGGGCTTCATAACGGTCGTATCTTACTGTTAGATCAAGCCTAGGAGTCTTAGGAATCGATCCCGGAGCTCCGCGCTCCGTATCGGAACTTTTGGTGCTTATTAGCCGGTGTAAGAAGGAACACCGACCGACTAGATGACGATCCAGTCGGTCGGCAATCCTTCTTGAACCGACTAGTTGGCTTTCTAAATTATTCAGGAGTTACTGTTTATCGTTAGTCGGTCTAAGAACGTTGGTTGACCGACTAGGTTGCAAACTAGTCGGTCAGCAATGCTTCTTTAACCGACTAACTCTTCAACTAATTTTTGGTATCAATACTGTTCACTCTTAGTCGGTTTAAGAATGTTCATCGACCGACTAGATGTTAAACTAGTCGGTCAGTAGTTGTTCATCGACCGACTAAATCCAAATCCTATTTTCGTTCAGAAGTTACTGTTTACACTTAGTCGGTCTGCGTTGGTCGACCGACCGACTAGTTGCCAAACTAGTCGGTCAGTGGTTGCTCTTTGACCGACTAATCTGTGTTAAAACCCTAATTTCTGGGCAGCCGCCAGCCCATCCTATTTAAACCCCTCCCAAACGTTTTCTTCTTCCTCCACTCGACCCAAAACCCTAATTTCCCCCCTTGAGCCCCCATCTTCCTCAAGCCATTAATCTTTCATCCCAAGCTCATCCTCCATCATCCAAACCCTCCCTTGTCACAACCCATCTCTCATCTTCCCCAAACCCTCATCAAATCCCCAAAATCCACCTCCAACCCCATTTCTCCAGATTTTTCCCTCATTCCAGATCTGAGCCGGATCGTTCTTCAGTTGCCGTGGTTGCTCGGCATCGCTCCTCCGCCTCTTCACGGTAATACTCGATTCCTTTAGTTTTAGCATAACCCCCATTGACATGTGTGAAACCCTAATAAAATGGATTATTAGAAAGTTAGGATTCTAATAAGAAATCGATTTAGAATCATTGTTCTAATGATTGTTTTGCCATAACAGCGATCTATTCCGTAGTTAGCTTGTGACGATCTTCATTGCTCGTCAACCCCGGTATCAGGCAAGTGAAACTTGCATCTCTTGATTTGGGCCATGTCTTAGGCCATTTCCTTGCTTTAGCGTAAAAGAGACTAGACGATGAAAGGATAGCCGTCTAGACGCCATTGACCCAGCTTGACAACGAAGCTTGGTCCGTCACCTTCATCATCCTTGTATGTCACGTTTAATTTCAATTAACGGTACGCAAATATCTGTTCATGTCATTGCATTTTGCCTGTCACGTTTAATTTAAATTAACGGTACGTAAATATCTGTTCATGTCATTACATAGTGATTATTCATCGTGATTGCGTAGCACACGCTACAGTATTATATTCCTGGCTCGTGTTCCAGAAGCGAGCCCTGTAGTTGGAAACCCCAACGCTCGACACATATGGGTGAGGTAAGAGATAAGCGAACTGAGCCCAAGTTGGCCTGATCCGCCACTCCGGCCAGCAGGTGGACTCTCTAGTGCACAAGTGATTAATAGTGATAAGAGATAAGCGGACTGAGCCCGAGTTGGCCTGATCCGCCACTCCGGCCAGCAGGTGGACTCTCTAGTGCACAAGTGATTAATAGTGATAAGAGATAAGCGGACTGAGCCCGAGTTGGCCTGATCCGCCACTCCGGCCAGCAGGTGGACTCTCTAGTGCACAAGTGATTAATAGTGATAAGAGATAAGCGGCCTGAGCCACGAGCTGGCCAGCAGGTGGACTCTCTATGCACTAAGTGATAAACAGTGATAAGTGAATAGTGATTAGTGAATTGGTAGCTTTGGCTACATAGTGCGTGCTTGCCTCTCCTTTAAACTGTTGCATCATACTTAACTGCCATGTCATTGCTTAATATTACAAGTGCTAGGTTGTTAGTCACTTTCAGTTTCCTTGCTCAAGTCTTTCAGACTTGCTGACATGTGCCCCTTTCTCTTTTGGGTGACGCATGTTAGACCTTGAGCCCGAGTTACTTGCTGAGGGTGAGGTGTTTGCGGACGCCGAGCTTGCGCCCGTGTTGGACGAGGACTTCGTAGACACTGGGGATCAGTCTTAGTGTCTACGTCTAGTTTTGTTAGATCTTTGGGGTTGTCGGTGCGTGGCACCTAGTTCGATACTCTGATATATTTGTCTTTTGTTTGGCCTTGTTCTGGGCCTTTAGACTCTTTCTTTTAGCCTGGTGGCTTTTCTGTGATGTTGGATATTTTGTGGACAAACTGTGGGATTGGTATTTCATATCCGTCTCATATTATTATTATTGTTGTTGTTTCGTTTGCAATTACAGAGACCTGCTTATACTAAATTTACGCTTATCAGGCGTGCAGCTTCACAGCTCCACGCTTGAGCGGACCTTCTCACGTCTCGCCTCCATTTTAGGGAAGCGGGTCGTGACAGGATCCCAACTCGATAGGAAGCCCTAGAAATTCGAATTGGGTTGCAATTGAATTTCTCCGGAATCGGTTTGCAAGAGATTGGACTGAAACTAGGGTTTTCGATTGTAATTCTATACCAATACCCGTTTGCAAGAGATTGGACGGGTAGGAACTATCCCAATCCTTGGTCGTAGCTCGAGTTTGCACGAGAGTGGGCTCGAGATACGATTGAACGATGATGTTGTTCTTCACGCTAGTTAGCCTAGGTTAGGGTTTGCAAGAGATTGGACCCTAGCCTAGGCTTGCTATAGACCGACAATAGCGCGAGAGCGTGAGCTTGGTTCTACATTTAGTTGCAACTAGTTCACCCGAATTTCAAGTCTAGCAATTGTGAAACCTACGAATCACAATGATGAGATACGGCAAGTAGCGGGGATTCCCTATCCCTAGGCATCTTTATTAATTTGTTACTTATTTTATACAATTGAACGACTGTGACCGCATTACTGCGAACGTTTCTCTACCATTCTTATAGCCAGGTTGATTGAAGAGGACACTGTTATTAGGCCTCCCTGTGTTTGATACCTGCTCGCCGTTACACCGTGCGCTTGCGGTAAGACTACAGTGTCGCCACTCCGGGACGTGTATCCGGGGCGCGATCACTACTCCAAGAGATAACCATGAACCATAGAAAAGTACTAAAATACCCCCTCAAGGTCAAAAGACCATAAAGCCCATCATCCTCATAAAGAACTCCAAGCATACCATTACTATGCACACACACCATTAATATACACTCACATGCAAACATCTCAAACATACACACATATTCATTCATGTATCTCTACACACACACACACACACACACACACACACACACACACACACACACACACACACACTTCTAACGTACACACACTAGTGTATGTCAACTATACAACCCTACTAGGTATCTAAGGATGCACACATACACGCAGATATACAAACAATTATAGTATAAACACAGTAGAATTTACGGTATAACACAAACTAGGCATTACATTTACACTCATCGACACGTTGTCATAATTGTTACACACACCCATGCTAGTTCTGTTGATATGCTTGTCCTGTATTTCCATGCTCGTTATACTTGTCATGTAAATTCATGCATGCGATATTGTTACGCTTGTTGCACACTGCCGCATTTTAAAACCTGTTGCATATCATCTATCACTTACTTATTGCATGCTACATTGAATGTCGTGTGGAATATCATGTTGGAATATTATGTTGGAAACTCATGCTGAAATATCATATTGGAAACTCATGTTGGAATCTCATATTGGAAAATCATGTTGGAATCTTATGTCAAGATCTCATGTTGGAACATCCCGTTAAAATGTATAATTAGAACACTTAACAGTTCACTGGGTTTTGGGGTAACTCATAGTTGAGAGAGAGTGGAAGTGATTGGAGTTCATCTTTTCGTCCCGATGCATGTGTTTCGGCATCCCGTCCCGCTGCCTGTGTTCGGCATCGTCTGGGTAAGCACACCCAAGCAAAAGATGAACTCAACGGTTGATACCATACTCTCATGCTTGAGTCATGTAGATTCTAGTTTAATTACTGCTTGCACAACTATAATACTGTTTGTCGTCTTATTTCCATTACTGCTTGCTTGTCTTTTATTATTACTGCACATGCCTGCTTATCTTACGATTCTTGTCACATTGCATGCTGTTTAAGATGGTTTATTACCATGTCATATATGCTTTGCCACAGTGGCTGCTCTTGTATGTTACTTATCGCACTCGTACAGTCACCTTTACGTTATTTAGTGCACTTGCATGCATGGCTGCTTTTACTTTACTTGTCGCACTTGCATGACCATTGTTAAGGCCAAAATTGACCGAGACAGTTGTCAAGCTGACGTAGACTCGAGATGCTGAGTCAGAGCATCGTCAGCAGTTGGAGTGGGACCCTTGGTTGGAAGAACCAGTGTCGTGCGATGGTAGTTGGAGATGATGCGACCTTCGATCGACCTTCGAGCGATAATGGTGTCGATCGATCAAGACTAGGAAGCACGACGTCGACCTTCGACGTCGAACGATGACAGTCGATCTGCACCACAGGAACTCGTTAGTGGGGTCAGAATTGGGTTCCGACCCAAATCCCCTCCGATTCTTAAGTTAGTAAGGAACTTAATGAAGAGAGTGAGCTTGGTGCAACTGAGATCGACCCACGGAGGTTCGTTTCAAGACTGACGGTGCAAGCTCGAATATAAGAATAGTAAGCTAAGAAGATAGAGTTCTATGTCTTAGACCTCGTACCTTGAAGATGAAACCTCTTTACCTTTGTTCGTCGGTTTATTTATAGGTAATTCCCCCTTGATGATGCGTAACCATTCCTCATTGACACGATCTTCTTCGGGATTCGAGTTAACGGCTGCCCATTTACTCGGTCCTATTAACTCTACCCCTGAATGTCGACGACGGCCCAACGATCGAATGACACATTTGTTTGACTCAGATGTACCCCGCTTAGAGCGCGTGGGGTATTGGGTCGCATATGCTAAACGGGACGGGTATGCGGATATCCAAATTGGATTCGTACCTGTGTACTAACAATGGCCCCCGTCATTTGTGCCTCAGAAGTCATGCTGACTGAGACCGAATGATGAGTAATCTCCTTAAATGCACACGGTTTTTGAACCATCTAATTTGATTTGTGCCGCCAAAACCCTTTCGTCTTTGGAGCGATCTCCGCTGTTTCTTATGGCTGGCATTGAACGCGCGTCGCCCATCGGATGTCAGCCGATTGGGTTTCTTCTTGTATTAGAGAAAAATCGAGGAAAAGGTTGAGATTTTTCCGCTTCATCCTCTTCCTTGTTTCACCAGCTTGCTTCCAGCGTTGCTTCTCCGGAGATCACCTGTTCCTTCTCAAGGTATCTCCCTTCTTCAATTATGGTTCTCTTTTAAGTTCGTCAGGCATGTTTGCTCCGGTTGTATTCAAGGAGCTGACATATGAGGAGCTCGTGGTGCGCCTTCGACCCCCTCGATGCGTGGAAGTTCCTAGGAAGGGAAAAGCAGTTTTGATCGAGCAAAGCCTTCCCATTCGCCAAAGGAATCGGGGGTTGAAGGTCCCCGAAGTTATCTTAGAGATGGCCCCTTGGTTTTTCCTCGATCTGACTGCCGAGGTCTGGCGAGGTTGCTTCTGTGATCCCTTTAGGGTTAGAATGCCCAATTCGGATGAGAGTGAGTGTTTTCCACAGAAAAGGGAGATTAGGGTGTATCTCAAAGCTTTTTGCATAGGACTCCAATTCTCCCTTCACCCCTTCATTATGGAGGTTCTGTGCTCTTCGGAGCTTTCCATCTATAGACTCGCTCTACAAGCTTTCCCTCCTTTAGTTGGCTTCATCGAGTTGTGCGATCTTTGTAGAGTCTGTCTGACCCTTGGGCTATTCGGGTATTTCTTTAGGATAATAACCGACACTCACCGAGTGTGATACCATATCGTTGCTTGCCCAGGTACAAGGCTCATATATGACCTTCCAATTTCCGACCCTGGGTGGACGGATACCTTCGTGTTCGTCTTTCTTCCTGACATGGGACCGTTGCTCAATGGTTGGAGTTCTCCGAATCCTGAGCTTGCGGTGGAGTCTCGGATGTCTTTGGAGCAGGTCAGAGTCAGGTTGTCACCAGGCGAGGTCGAGGCAATGAAGTCTCTCTTGAGTGACCAAGACAAGATAGGTCAATTCAATATTTGTTTGATGATCATACGCTAAAGATCCTTCTATGGAGCCCTGGTAATGTATCTCAAATCTACATCTTTATATCTGCCACTCACGATAATTATGTTCGTTGCCTATAGATATGACCAACGGAAGCTGACGCAGTGGCGAGTCTAGCTTGGACTGAGTCTGGAAAGAACATCGGAAGAAGAAGAGGATGGTCGAAAGGTCGGGTGCCCGCGCCGGCCGATCGAGCGCACGCTTCGAGGGATCCGGCTCTCGGTCACCTCTCCACGTCCACCAGAGCTCTTCTTCCGAAGGGGGAGAGACTAGGCAGGCATCCAGGACTTCTTCCTGAGCCTCTTCGAGGGAGGCCTCCAGCCAGGCTCCAGTGTGGCCCCCTGTCCCCATGGCTTCCGTCGTGGTTGCGGTGCCACAGGAGGTGGTTGACATCGACTCTACTGACGTCATCAAGCCGACTAAAGTGGTCAGCCAGAAGAGGGAAATGCCCTCCCGTGGGGAGGAGGAGTCTCTGAAGAGGAGGCAAGTGGAGGAGGAGGATCCCATGGGGAAATGTAAGGAGGTCGCTCCTCTCGGGCCTCCAGAGGTGATGGAGACCACTTCGGCGTCTCAGTCTCCCGCGACGCCACTTTTGGATCAGTGGCCTTTGGGTGACATCATGTCGCCTGCTCCTTTGGTCGGCTCGACCACATGGGAGTTCGATCGAGCGTTACTGCTCAATCGGCTCTCGTTTAGATCCTCGTGGCCGGCCCAAGGTGAGTTTCATCTGCCCCCCTTCGCTATTGGCAAGGAGAAGTCGGCCTTGAGGGACTTCGGGACGACCGCCAGGTTGGTGGAGAATTCGATCCTCCCCAAGGACCTGGAGTTTCTGCAGAAGTTGGACCTCGAAAGGGTGGCCAATTTCTTCGTGGGGAGCGGATATCAGGTATGTCACTCGAGCCTTTGTTTGTCGTCGTCCAAGTCCGTCGTTGTTTTCAACTAACCCTTGTCATGTTTGCAGATGTCCGTTCTCGGGGCCGTGATGCGCTGCCAGGCTACAGACTTGATTGACAGAGGTCGGTGGGTGGCAGACGCGGAGCACAAAGTACTCTGCTTTGAGGCACGTGCGAAGGAGGTGGAGGAGGCCTTGGGGAAAGCTCTTGCAGACAAGGCGGCTATCGAGTGGGAGGCGACGGAGGCTAAGGACAGCTCGTCGTTGCTATCGGGCCTATACAAAGCTACCGAGCTTCAGCGGTGGATGGAAAGGTCCCAGCTCGAGGAGGAGCTTGACGCCTACAAGAAGGAGACGATCGAGCTTGGGGCCAAAGTTTGCGAGTCCGAGAGGTGAGCGGAAGCTTGCCAGGTGGAGAAGGCCGAGCTTCAGGCCAAAGTCGCAGGGCTCGAGGAGGCTGCCGCGAAGGAGAAGACCGGACTTACGTCTAAGCTTGTGAAGGCGATGGAGGCTTTTACCAGCATCTTGGTGTCTGGAAGCGCTCCCCCCTCCCTCTTAGGCCGGCAGGCCTTCTATTTTGCAAAATTTTGTAATTTTCTTTTATTTGAATAAATGAAAAAACTTTTCGCGACCTTTCCCTTTTATCCGCATTTCTTCTCTCTTTTTTTGAACATCTGCGTGTGTATGGCCCCTCAACGACCTAACTTTAAATTTCATAGAAATCTTTTAGGCAAGTTATGTCGTGGATAGGTTACACATATTCAATCAATAAACGTGTAATGCTCCTAAGTGACAATACAAGTATTCCACCTTCAAGTATGTGGAAAATTCATGCAGTAACCACTAATTTGGACCAAGTTTTACTTACATGTCCAACTAGTTTACATTTATACCTAAAGAGGGGTATTTATTTAAAGAGATGTTGTAGGAACTTGCCAAAAATGGCAATGGCCTACTTGTAAATAGTGAAAAGTATGAGCTAACCTAATTGGTAATGGCAACCTTGTAATTGAACCACTTAGTTGAGTGGCTTTTAATTAGAGGCTTGGGCAATGGCAAATTAGTAAATAAATGAAACCCTTAGAGATTTTTCCTCTCTTCTCTTCTACAAGCTTCCCCTTCTTTCTAATTTGTTTTTTTCACTTTCAATTTCTTTGGAACCCCTCCCCATTAGGGCCAAAACCTGCAAGGCACAAAACAAAACAAAACAAAGAAAAAGAAAGAAAAAGGGAGAAAGAGAGGGAAAATTGGAAGAAGAAGAGGGGAGGCTTTGCAACTACAACATCAAGGGACTTCTCTAGCTCTCCTACAACCATTCACTAGCATTAGGAAGGTAGGATTCTCACCACACTTCCAATATGAGGCTCCATATTGAAATTTGTGTTTTTGTTCATTCCCCTTTTGTAAAAGTTGCTATTTGGATCAAATGGAGACATGGGTCAAGCTTAGTTTTTTTAGATTTCATGTTTTGATGTTGATTATTATTTCTCATATGATTCTTTGAGCAAGACCTTATTTATGGGGTTATATCATGTTATCCTTTAATATTACTTATGTTGTAATTGGAACCTTTTGATAAATGCAAGAGAAACTCTGCCGAAATTTTTGTGCGCATTTCGTAAGTATTTCCCTAACATCCTAAGCATTAGAAGCCTAAGTTAGGAATCATATACAAGATACCACTTGCTAACTCCCTTAAAATTCCATGTCTAAATGAAAACACATTTGAAACATTAGTAGAAAAGAAAAATTAGTAAGCGGGTTTTTAATAACTTTCAAGTTAGAAGCTCTAAATGATTTTAGAATGTGTAGGAACCTTAATTATCACCATTTACAAGTTCCTACAAGTTCCATCTATACAAACTTTGATTTCCATATCAATTTGGTTCCATTCCAATAGAAAAGTGTGTTTTTCCATAAACTTAGTAAAGGAGTTTTGTGAACACTCAAATTTTAATAAGAATTTTAGTTTTCCTATAACTATTAGTAAGTTTAAGTCTACTTAGGAATTACTACATGAAGTATTTCAAGAACTCTTTTGGAAAAACTTAAATTCCATGGCAAACCATGATTTTTGTAAGAGTGTTTTTGTCAATCTTAGCAATAAGCAAAAAGTTAGGGTTAGGCACTTAAAATTATCATTAAGTAGCCCCCTTATGAAATTCTACAAATTATGCTAAAGACATTTCATTTATTTTTGAATCTTATATTAACCCTCTTCTAAAATTTACAAAGTTTTAACTAAACTAATGCATTGTTCATCCTACCTTAGTCGTTCTTCTATTTCCTTCCAAATAAAGTTAGTAACCACACTTGAAGTTGTTTTTCTATGGCATGTTCTAATTAGTAGTGCTTGGATGGTTGAGTTCAAATTTCCTTGTAAGTTGCTTGTAGTTTATGTTTCATACCCTTATGTTTCTATTTATAAGCAATAGATGAATGGTGAATTTTTCTTATGACTTGAAGGCGTTAATAGATATGGTTATAATGCCCATGTCAATGTTTCATTTATATATGAGAATGTTGGTTTGATTCGTTACATTGATAGATGAATATTCAATTTTACACCATTATGTTTCAGCTAAACCTGATGCAATGCTAATTGATAAGTGATTAAAATGAAATCTCGCTTGTTGTCGACCGAGACATTGACTCGGTCGAGTAGCACTTGCTCGGTCGAGCAGGCGCAGTAACCGCTCCTTGCTTAGGCGAAGGGATCTGGCTGCTCGGTCGAGCAGCCAGCTTGCTCTGTCAAGTCTGTCAGTGGATCAAGCTCCTTCAATAAGTATCGCTCTGCATACTAGACCCGAGTAGGCCTTGCTCGGTGGAGTAGATTGCTGGCTCGGTCGAGTAGGTCCTACTCGGTCGAGCAGAACGTTTGGTGAGACGGAGCTTGAAAGTATGTCGACTCGGGCCGAGTCGCCACTCTGCACGGTCGAGTCGGATGCGCGTTCTGCTGCTTTGTGTGTCAACTCGATCGAGCAGCATGTGCTGCTCGGTCGAGTCGCCTAGGAAAAATCCAGAATTGCTTTTTTCTCTTGCCAAATCCTCCTTCACTCCTCCTGTAAGCTTACGAGCCTCGGCGAACTCCTGTAGAGCCTCGCCAACGAGCTCACGGGCATACTGGATGTGTCCATATCCAAAAGTGGTTCCGAATCGCTCCAAAATCCCTGAAAATCCACAAAACTCTACGAAACTCAAATATGTCGTTAGAATTGCAGTATCGTGGGAAAATGCGGGATTTGGATACGGATATGACGGGAAATGCGATGGAATGCTATGAAAAGATAGAAAATATGGACACATCAAAATCTCCCAATCTTACCCCTTACTCGTCCTCGAGGAAGACGAATACAAGGTATGCCGAGCGATAAACAAAAGAAAATAAAAGAGGTCGGAGGTGGAAGGGGATGCTAGAATGTTCAATCAGATCTCAAGCCTCAGCAGTTTATCACGATGCTTCGAATAATACAACACATGCTAATAGTATTTTCAAATCTTGCTAATCATATGGCTAGCATGCAATAAAGGCAAAAGCAGGTATCTTCTAAAAACATGCCGTCAAATCATATCAATCTCATGAAATCTATAGAGTCTAGTATAAAAAGAGTTAGCAATGCACTTTTTCAATCAATAGATATAAGTGGAGCACAAAGAGATCACACCAACATGCAATAGAGAATGGAAAAAGATCATGTCATTCAAATATTCAATTCAAATAATGAAAAATATCCAAGACTAAAATATTTTGTAAAGTTCAAGCATTATCGAATCTCTCCGTTGTGCACCATCTCCACTCTAATGTTATACTCACTCATATAATCAAATGGTTCACCCCCAAGCTTAGCTTGAGGCGTCGCATATAGGAATAGAATATGGAAATTTGTCTTTTTCCAAGTATTTGTAGTAGCCTCTAACGAAAAGATATGAAATAATTTTATTTCCTTCTTTTTTTCTTTTCTTTTCTTTTTCTCCTTTTCTCCTTTTTTGAAATTTATTTGGAAGCTATCTTATATATTTTTTCTTTTGGGATTTTTGGAAAGTATATGCGGTAGAAGTAGTTGTAGGGGTGAAACCAGATGGTATGTAGAGAATCATAAAGATATGTGGAGAAGGAAAATAATATACCACTCGGTTCACTCATCAGAGGTGCACAACGATTCAATGGGATAATACTTTAACTAAACTTATATCTAGCATGTATATTTTCATTCATCTCAGTGAATATTGAAAAACATGCGGTATAAAGCACAATGATATTAGGCATGCAAACAGAAGTGAACAAGATAACAAATAGGTGCTCCAAATGTTCTAATGATGAGTGAACCTATGTGCATTACCCAACAAAGCACATACTAAATACTATTTCATGCATTCGATTTCAATTCATATCAGGCATTAAATTAGAAAGATCAGCAAGAGAATATGCAAGCATATAAATAGTAAAACTGAAACTACCCTAAATAGCATGTCATCAAATATAAGCACCGTGAATAGCTACTAAGTGCTATGAGAAGTATCATCATGCATAACAATTCTAGCTAAAAGGAAGAAAAGCGGAGGAAGTAAGAAAATGAAAACAGGCATGCAAGCATGGCAAAAAGTGGAAAACGTGTTGCTGAATAAGAAAAAAGATGAAAAGGTGGAAAATGGGTGGAAAAGTAAAGTAAAAAGGTGAAAAACTGAAAGAAAATAGAAAAAGAGAATGAAAAATAAAGCGATAGCGCTTATCCCCCAAGCTAAACGCAGCAGTGTCCTCACTGCTGCGAAAACGCTAGTATGCGGAAAATGATGCTAGAGAGGGTGGGTGGGTAGGGGATTTAGAAGGAAAAGAAAATAAAACTGTGCAGAAGAAAGAAAACGTGATATGATGCAATGATAAAGAGATGATGCAAATGCATGGGATGATGCATGGAAGGTCCTCCCCCAAGCTGTGAAATACTAGTGCCCCGAAAAGACAGATGAGCACAATAAGAGGTGAGGGAAGGACAACAAAAAGTGGAGGGACAGCATCAAACAGGGGCACCACCATCTGGTGGTGGTGATGGGTTCCCCTGCTGTGGACCAGAGTCTGTGGCAGGTGGATGTGGCTCGACGACTGGGTCGGCTCGCCGGTGCCTAATCAGGTTGCGAAGACGTGGGATGTCCTGCTCAACGGACTGGTGAGTAATGCCACCCTCCTGACCTATGAGTAGGAGCATGGCAACGAACTGGTCACCCTGGTCAGTGTCGCGGATGGTAACGTCATATGCTGTGTCGTTGATATGTAGACGCTCAGGAGGGATTGAGTGTTGGTTGTCAGGGGTGCGGGGGTGGATGATTCACCAACAATATGGTCTTGTGTGGGTAAGCGTGTACGACGGGTGCATCGAGTTGGCCTAAGGTTGGGTGCACCAGTGTCGGTGTTTATGGGCCTAGCTCAGCGTGGTGGCATCTTGTAAGCAATATAAAAACGTGGGGCGGTATGTAAGGTATATAGGGGAAAGAGTGTACCGATACGAATGATGCGGGAGAGTGATGTGATCGGTAACGTGAGTGCTGCTGATGAGGAGTATCCCCCAAGCTGCTCCTGGATTTGTCCTTCTATGTAGATGAAACGTACCGATACGAATGATGCAGAGAGAGTGATGTGATCGGTAACGTGACTGCTGCTGATCAGGAGTATCACCCAAGCTGCTCATGGATTTGTCCTTTTATGTAGATGAAACGTACCTGAAATAAAAGAAAATAATGTCAGGGGAGGAGAATAAATGTGTAGGGGGTGATGTTTGTCGGAGCTCGACCGAGCATTAATTGTGCTCGGTCGAGTAGGTATGTAATGGTGAGCGGCTTACTCGACCGTGCATTAATTGTGCTCGGTCGAGTTAATAGGGTTGCCCTAGGGGGTTTGGAGGGGTGGAGCGGCGATGGTGGGGTCTAGAAAGGGCGGAGGGAGGGGGGATTTGAAACTCGAAAGCGGATGGGGGGAGAGATTTAATGAGGAGGAGGAGGAAGAGTGATAGAGGGGGAGAGATTAACCGGTAGGTGGTTGGAGGCGACGGCGGTGGGAGGTGGGTTGGCAGCCGTCCGGATTGAGTAGGAGGAGATAAAAGGACTCGGGAGATGATTAGGTGATGAACGCCTAGGGTAAGAGTTATAGGATGGATTGGGGTAAATAAATGGGTCAAACCTGGCTTAGAGTGGGTCCCAAAATCAAGCAACCTGCGACTCGGTCTGAGCAGTCTATTTGCTCGGTCAAGCCAGTTATTTAAATAAATCAAGATTCAAGTTTAATACTCCCTCAGCTGCTCGATCGAGCAAGGTCTACTCGGGCTAAGCAGGCATTGCCGTTGTTTTATATGATCCCCTTAGCTCGGTCAAGCAAATGGGTACTCGGTCGAGTAAGCGACCACTCGATCGAGTACGTGTTGCTTGGGTCGTGTAGGCAGAACACCATTCTTCATTGTTTCACTGTCTTTTTTAAGCTCGGTCGAGCGTACTGCTGCTCGGTCGAGTCAGTGTCTACTCGGACCGAGCAGAGGCTGCTCGGGCCGTGCAGACAGAACGCTGTTTTTTCAATACTTTTCGTGTGCCTACGCTACTCGACCGAGCATGCTACTGCTCGGTCGAGTCACCTGTGTCCTATGTGATTCTTCTCCCTTAGCTTGCCCTTGTATCAGCTGCTCTCCTTCCAGCTTCCTTTCATTCAAAAACATCGATTTTCGTGCTTCCCTTAACTTCAACCTGTAGAAAGGAAGAACCTATCAGATTTTTATAGTTTTGCATTTTTAAGAGAAATAGATTGCGTTTTTATTTGGTTTTATTGAATGGATAAAGTAAAAAACAAAAATTGAAAAAGATAATCTAAGATATAAAAGATCGGGTTGCCTCCCGATAAGCGCTCGTTTTGAGTCACGAGCTCGACTCCCTTCATGTCTTCAGCAAATAGCAGGGCATTCCTCGAGGAAGCACGTCTCCTCTTGCCGAAGTGGCTCTTCTGCTCTGTATGGTTTTATCCTCTGGCCGTTTACTTTGAACCTGTCGTTCCTTTCCTTCGAGTTCTATGACACCCCCGGAGATAGACTCACTATTTTGTAGGGGCCGGACCACCTTGATTTTAATTTCCCGGGGAAGAGGCGTAATCTCGAATTGTAGAGAAGTACCTGGTTACCGACATCATGACGAACCGCCGTGATGTTATTGTCATGGTAAGCTTTGGTTCTTTCCTTATATATCTTTGCATTCTCATAAGCGTGTTACCGGATTTCATCAAGCTCGTTGTTGTAAGGCTCGTCTCATGGCAGCACTCTTATAGTCAAAGTTCATTTTCTTTACTGTCCAGTATGCTCTGTGTTCCAATTCTACCGGAAGGTGGCAAGCTTTTCCATATACTAGTCTGTAGGGGGTTGTTCCGATGTGAGTTTTGAATGCGGTGCGATATGCCCAACGAGCGTCACTTAACTTGTGGGACCAATCTTTACTCGAGGCGCTCACTGTCTTCTCTAGGATGCCCTTGACTTCCCTGTTGGAAACCTCCACTTGGCCACTTGTTTGAGGGTGATAAGTAATGGTGACCTTGTGATGAACTCCATATTTCTTGAGCATCGTCTCTAACTTCTTCTCGATGAAATGGCTTCCTCTATCACTTATGATTGTTCTGGGAACTCCAAAACGGGGATAGATTGTATTCTTGAAGAATTTGGCTACTACCCTTGCGTCGTTCGTCGGTGTGGCAATGGCCTCCACCCACTTCAAGACGTAATCAACGGCAACCAAGATGTACTTATTGACGTTACTCGACGGAAAGGGTCACATGAAGTCGACGCCCCAACAGTCGAATAGTTCTATTTCCAAGATGCACTGAAGGGGTGGTTCATTCTTTTTCGTGATGTTTCCCGTCCTTTGGCACCTATCGCATTTTCTGATGTATTCGTTCGCATCTCTAAATATGGTAGGCCAATAGAATCCACTTTAGAGGATTTTTGTTGTGGTTTTGGTTACCGCTGCGTGTCTCCCGTATGGTTGATCGTGGCAATGCGATATGATGGATGTCGCCTCTTCTTTTGGGATACATCGTCTGATGATCCCGTCGATGCATGTTCTGAATAGGTATGGGTCATCCCAAAAGTATCTCTTGGCGTCATGTAAGAATTTCCTCCTCGAGTAAGTTGACAACCCTTATGGGACTATGCCGCTTACCAAGTAATTCACTATATCTGCGTACCAAGGGGCATCAGATGAGTTTATTGCACATAACTGTTCGCCAGTGAAGGAGTCATCAATTGGTAGACTGTTATCCCCGTGCTTTTGAATTAACCACGAAAGGTGGTCTGCCACTACGTTCTCCGCTCCTTTCTGGTCCTTGATCTCAATATCAAACTCTTGGAGGAGAAGGATCCATCGTATCAAGCGCGGTTTTGCATCCTTCTTGCTCAATAAGTATTTCAGTGCTGCGTGGTCCATGTGGATGATTACCTCAGACCCCAAGAGGTACGATCTGAACTTCTCGATAGAATAAACCACGGCTAGCAGCTACTTCTCCGTAGTGTAGTTCTTTTGAGCATCATCTAGAGCCTTATTAGCGTAGTATATAGCATGAAGCTTTCCTTCTTTTCTTTGGCCAAGGACGACTCTCACTGCTTGGTCACTAGCGTCGTATATCAGCTCAAATGGTAGATTCCAATCTGGCGGTTGTATAATTGGGACTGAGATGAGAGTTTCCTTTAACCTGTTAAAAGCTAGCAAGCAGGCGTCAGTAAACACAAAAGGGGCGTCCTTAGCGAGGAGCTCTGTGAGAGGGCGAGCAATGTTAGAGAAAACCTTTATGAAGCGGCGGTAGAAACCCGCATGTCCTAGGAAACCATGGATATCCTTACGGTTAGTGGGAGGTGGTAGACTCTTGATGACTTCGACCTTAGCTTTATCAACCTCGATTCCCATGGAGGTGATGACATGGCCAAGCACAACTCCTTCTGTCACCATGAAATGGCATTTTTCCCAATTTAGGGTCAGGTTATTGTCATGACACCGTTCTAAAACTTTGCACAGATTGGCTAAACAATCATCGAACTCGATGCCATAAACAGAGAAATTGTCCATGAAGACTTCCATTATGTTTTCGATGAAATCTGAGAAAATAGACGTCATGCACCTTTGAAATGTAGCAGGTGCATTACATAGCCTAAACGGCATTCTTCGGTAGGCGAATGTGCCATATGGACAGGTGAATGTTGTCTTTTCTTGGTCCTCCCGATGCAATGGGATTTGGAAGAACCCGGAGTACCCATCAAGGTAGCAAAAGTATTTGTGTTTGGCTAGACGCTCAAGCATTTGATCAATAAAGGGTAGGGGATAATGGTCCTTTCTGGTGGCTTTATTGATCCTATAGTCGATACACATACGCCAACCTATGACAATTCTAGTGGATATTAATTCACCCTTATCGTTTCAAACAACGGTCATACCCCCTTTCTTGGGGATAACCTGTACAGGGCTAACCCATTTACTGTCGGAGATGGGATAGATAATGTCGGCCTCTAATAGCTTCAAAACCTCATTCTTCACTACCTCCTTCATGTTGGGATTTAATCTCCTTTGAGGCTCAATAGAGGTAGCTTCCTTATCCCCAAGGTGGATCCCATGGGTGCATATGGTTTCACTGATGCCCTTTAGGTTAGCAATGCTATACTATATTACCTTTCTATGTGATCTGAGGATTTTTAGGAGGCTTTCTAATTGCGGCTCGGTGAGGGCTGCATTGATGATGATGGTGTATGTGGAATTCTCGCCCAAAAAAGCATATTTCAAATTAGCAGGAAGGGGTTTTAGTTCTACCTGAGGGGGCGTTGCACCCCGTCATCGTTTACCCGTGAGAAAGATGCATCCTCAATTGTCGGTCCAGAAGCTAGAAACTCTTCGTTGGCATAATTATAAGATGAGCAGGGAGACGATGGTACGTCGTGGCAGACGTCTGCAGCATCCGTTTCCATAGTGCACCTGTCGATAGAGGTAAAATACTCAAGTACGCATTCGCTATCAAGCATAGGGTTATGAGAACTTCCCTGGTCAACGTTGTTCTGGTATAGTTCGGAATCCGTGTATCCCTTGCAGATGTGTTCTTCACATGTCGCGGTCTGTGGGATGCTATCATTGTAAAAGCGTAGTGTGTCTCCCTCGTATCGCACATAGACTCCGTCAGCGTGGGGACGCCGTCCAAGGTATCTGCATTGTGGAAGGTGTTTGCGATAAAGACTGAGTGTTCTTGTGTAACCAGGTCGTCTGTATGAAACCCTACTGGACCATGGGCCCATACATCAGCTACCACGCTTTCTATTATACTCAATAGCTGGGAATCGTTCAATGGTTCCAATTGACGAGTCTCTCTCCAGCTTGCGTCAATAGGTAGGGCTTCAAAAGTCTGGAGGAACATCATGTCCCCTTCGAAGCTTATCTGAATGTCGCCCTCAATGGTACCTGCATCAGAAATCTTGTTCGTTATATGATCCATGACCATTTGCTGATTTACATTACCTGCCACATAGGTTCCTGATCTGATAAACCGAACTGCATCAATCAACTCTTTAGCTGCACATTCGATCATGGCTTCATCCCTGCGCGAGTCCTGGAGACCATGTAGATGATACAGAGAAAAGCTAACCTCATCTGAGTCACTGTCAGACTCACTGGTCCATTATACTTGCATTACCATCGCCATCATGTCTGACTTATTAAGTATGATCACTAACTGGAGGGAGATGTTAGTGGCGAGGCAGCAATAAAAAGAGAATAAAAAGGGTGGAAGGATAAGAAATGATAAGATTTGCTAGCAGACTCTTCAAAATGAAAATAAACTGAGATACACCGTAACCGTCCCCGTCAACTGCGTCAAAAACTTGACTCACCTCGAACTTACACCTAAATTCCACCTAGTGGTGTCATAGTCACTAGGCGTAGTATGGTTCCTAGGTGTCAGCTCAGGGCTTTATCCGCAAGCGGACTGTGTTAAATTATCGTATATAAGATTGTCGAATCCCACAGGGATGGTGACAGTGTATTTAAGGTCTCATATTATTTTTAGATCTCAGAGTGAGATAGCAATCGGTTTAAGAAGATTGGTGGTGATGGTATTGTTGGTTCGATAATAAAAGAAACTACGGCCTTAGGGATCACCGCTAAGACCGTCAGAAGTTGATGTTAGAACGAGATCCGTACATTGCGTCAGATTTAGGGGATTGATCTCTCAACTCATACCACTCTCATGGGATATAATTTCAAGGTATCTCGGTGGCTCTTATTGACACAATGGCGGTAGCCATCAATGAAGCGGAATAGTTCATCGGTGAATCCCCTCAAGGCACGAGCCGGACATGGTCACGAACCTTGGTTTGATCCACTTATTCCCTATTTAAATCCCAAAGATACTCCTTAAGCTCATCAATTCCACCGACCGTGGGCATGATCTCAGTACGAGTTCTCTTGTGGATTTGGATCGACCGAAATACTCCCTTTTATTCTCAAAACAACCTAGAGATTCAGATCTACATCTCTTTCCTAGAGTCTTAGGGCTAGCCCATCAACCCAAGGGGAAACTACTCACACATAGTGATTGCGGCGAATAAAAATACGATTTTTATCAAAGAAAACATTTTAGCAAATGAATCAATTGAGCAAATGAATATCTCACGTACCGAAGACGAGAAAGAACAATAGACAATAGTGATCCAAAGAGATTCTGTAGATTCCAAGGTGCAAAGAATAATAAAATGTGATGTTTCTCCGAAAATAATTCAATTCTCAAAAACCTAGATCTAGATCTCTCGTTGTCTCTCTTTCTCTCCCCCAAAAACTAATTCAAAAACATTATAAAAATGAGCTCCCTCTTTTCGTCCCCAAACTCCACTCCTGTAGCGTCAGTCTGGGCCCCACAAAATATCAGCTTCAAAAATCCGGAGTTTGCGCCCGATTGTTGTCGACCGAGTCAGTGACTCGGTCGAGTAGCTCTTGCTCGGTCGAGCAGTCGCAGTAACCGCTCCTTGCTTGGGTGAAGGGATCTGGGCTGCTCGGTCGAGCAGCCAACTTGCTCGGTCGAGTCTGTCAGTGGATCGAGCTCCTTCAAAAAGTATCGCTCTGCCTACAAGACCCGAGCTGGCCTTGCTCGGTCGAGGAGGTTGCTGGCTCGGTCGAGTAGGTCCTGCTCGGTCGAGTAGGTCGTTTGTGAGACGGAGCTCGAAAGTATGTCGACTCGGGCCGAGTTGCCACTCTGCTCGGTCGAGTCGGATGCGCATTCTGTTGCTTTGTGTGTCAGCTCGACCGAGCAGCCTGTGCTGCGCGGTCGATTCGCCTGGGAAAAATCCAGAACTGCTCTTTTCTCTTGCCAGATCCTCCTCCACTTCTCTTGTAAACTTTCGAGCCTCGGCGAACTCCTGTAGAGCCTCGCCAACGAGCTCACGGGTATGCTGGATGTGTCCATATCCAAAAGTGGTTCCGAATCGCTCCAAAATCCATGAAAATCCACAAAACTCTACGAAACTCGAATATGGCGTTAGAATCGCAGTAACGTTAGAAAATGCGGGATTTGGATACGGATATGATGCGAAATGCGATGGAATGCTGCTATGAAAAGGTAGAAAATATAGACACAGCAATAGTTGTCAAGCTGACGTCGACTCGATATGCTGAGTCGGAGCCTCGTCAGTAGTTGGAGTGGGACCCTTGGTTGGAAGAACCACGGTCGTGCGATGGTAGTTGGAGATGATGCGACCTTCGATCGACCTTCGAGCGATAATTGTGTCGATCGATCGAGACTGGGAATCACGATGTCGACCTTCGACGTTGAACGATGACCGTCGATCTACACCACATGGACTCGTTAGGGGGGGTCGGATCTGGGTTCCGACCCAAATCTCCTCAGATGCTTAAGTTAGTAAGGAACTTAATAAAGAGAGGGAGCTTGGTGCAGCTGAGATCGACCCACAGAGGTTCATCTCAAGACTGGCGGTGTAAGATCGAATACAAGAATGGTACGCTGAGAAGATAGAGTTCTATGTCTTAGACCTCGCACCTTGAAGATGGCACCCATTTACCTTCGTTCGTCGGTTTATTTATAGGTAATTCTCCCTTGATGATGCGTAACCCTTCCTCATTGATTGGGTTACGATCTTCTCCGAGATTTGAGTTAACGGGTGCCCATTTACTTGGTCACATTAACTCTCCCATGAATGTCGTTGCCAGCCCAACAGTCGAATGACACATTCGTCTGACTCGGTTGTACCCCGCTTAGAGCGCGAGGGGTATTGGGTCGCGGATGCTAAACGGGTCGGGTATGCGGATATCCAAATTGGATTCGTACTCGTGCACTAACAACCATTGTTAGTTATTTTCCATAGACTGTTTCATGCTTGTGCATCGCTTTTATTTATATTTTTAGAATTCTTGTGACTTACCTAGGGTTCCATTTTCGTGGTACCGTTAGACGACGCACAGGTTGACGAAGAGTCTCCTTTGATACAGAGGCCACAGGCTTTTAGACTTTGAGTCGTGTGTGTGATGTACCTTCATATGTATTTCTATTCTGTATTTTCCTTATATGTATTTATGTGAGAGCTGTTTGGAGTGTGTTGTATGGATTGTAATGGACGCTTATTTGAGTATTTAGCACATTTCTACATCGCATATTATATTGTTCACTGATTAACTGTAGTACTTGCGAATGTATCCAATAGTAATGGCCCCAGAAAGCGGGTCGTTACACGCACCCATCGTTTTACTCATGCGCACATACCACTTATTTACAAGTTTGCCATTTAATTACATTATGTGTGCATACAACTTATTCCTCTTTTACACTCGTCTGCCCCCGGCCCCTGACGACGGTGATGAGAACTCCGACAATGATTTACTAGGGTTAGGAATGGGCGGGAAGAGGGAAAGGGGGGTTGGTGAGGTTAGAATATGGGAGCTGGCCTGAGAGGTCAGAAGAGCGGGTGTTGAGTATTGGTGTTTCATACCAATATTATTTTGATGATGATCACAACATTATGTTGTTGCTAATGACTCTCTTGTTTTAATCTCTTAGTTACTTTTCAAGAATATCATTTCTGGAGACTAAACACTTGGTGCAAGGATGGACATCAAGTGGAGAAGGGCCAAAGCTTGGACTCAAGGGGTGCCAAAGCTTGGAGATGATGGAGAGCATCAAGGTATCAAGATTGAAGACATAGACTCTAAGGAAAGCATTGTAATCCATGTAATATCATTTATTGCTTTCTCTCTTTCTTGAGTCTAGGTTTGATGTAATGCATTGATAGCTGGTCTACTCATTCATGCATATGCATTTAACCTTCGTAGTGAGCCTTATGATTATCATAGAATCCAACCCAATATGCTCATCTTGACCAAAGACTCATTTGGAGTCTCTGGCTCTCCAACAGTCGCCTGATGAAGGTTTTACAGTCGACTGTGTGATTTCCAATAGCATGTCGAGCCTTCTACAGTCGACTGTGGTGCACTGCTCAAGTCATGCTTTGATTGACTCATACTTGAGCTTCTGGAACAGTCGACTGACGGTCAATTTAAAGTCGCCTATCTTCCAACAGTCGCCTGTGATTTGTTCATTAGTCGACTGTGCGCAACTCGCATTGTCTGGGCTTCATTCCAGTTTGCTAGTCAGTCGACTGGTTCAGTATTTACAATCGCATGTCCATTTGACAGTCGTCGTATACTAGCCATCAGTCGCCTGTCTGCAAACAGTGCGAAAGAGTGCATCTCTCTATTTTATTCCATCCCCTGCAGCAGTCGCCTGCTAAAGGTTTTACAGGCGCCTGTCATGTTTACAGTCGACTATATCGACTTCATCAGTCGAATGTCGAAGCTCAGATTATAGCAGTTGGGAATTATTTAGCCTTTGGACAGTCGACTGTCATGTGTTCATCAGTCGACTGTCAGTGACGGTTTTGTCCAAAATCTAGCCATTGCAGCTTTTTGTTTTTGGCTGTTTTCTTGGCTTTTGATTGTTCCTATAATGTTCCTATATATATGAGAGGGCTGAGTTCATTAAAACTTCTTGATGCTATTGAAAATCCTTAGAGATTAGATAAGCCACTCTCAAACTCTCTTATTTCCCTTTTAGAGCTCTAAATCTCCTTCATGCATTGAAGTCAAGCTCAAGGGAAATCATCCAAGTGCTTTCAAGCTAATCTCAACAGTTGGAGATCCTCTTCAATGGCTTGCATTCATTTATGAGTACGTACATCTCAAGGCATAGATAAGATTATTTGTTTTACTTGGTGTTTCTTTGTAACCCTAATTGTCTTTGTGGGAATTCGACACTCTCTTTGTGGGAGTATTTCTCTTAGTGGGAATATGATATTCTCTTAGTGTAAATAACTCTCTTTGTGGGAGTAACTCTCTTTGTGGAAGTTTGATGTCCTAGTATAAAGTATAACCCTAATTCTCTGAGTAGGAGTTAGTAATTCTCTATGTGGGAGTTTGACCCTTGTGTATGGTTGGTTAGGTCCTTGTGTATGAAAAAATTCTCTTGGGGAGGTATCTCCTTGTAAGATTGTATTCACTTCTCTTTGTGGGAAATATAGTGAATATTGGTGTGGCTGGAAGTACCCATGTTTGGGGAACTATGGTAATATCTTGTGTTTGCGTTTGGATTATTGTGGTGTTTAAATTCCTCTTGCATTTATAATTCCACATTTGCAAGTTTAATTTTTTAAATACGCATTTTGTGCCATTACACTATTCACCCCCACTCTAGTGTGTTATTGTTAGTATTGCAAGGGTAAGGCGATCCGTAAAATTGGTATCAGAGCGATGTTATAGCATACTGCAACGATGGCATTCAACGCTACACCCGTGTCTCATGAAGAAGGTCATTCTACCGTTCGACCCCCGCTCTTCAACAGAACCAACTACCCAAGTTTGAAGATCAGGATGACGATCTACATGGAGGGTCAAGACCTATGTGACATCATGGAGGTGCCATTTAAGAAGCCCACTACACCTACAGCTTCAACGACAAAGGCGGAGAAGGACTCAATCAAATTCAATGCGAGGGCTATGAATGCATTCCATTACGCCCTCACTGCAAATGAGTTCATCTGCATCTCCATTTGCAAAATGACCAATGAAATTTGGCCTACTTTGGAGATATGTCATGAAGGGACTTCAAAGGTAAAGAAATCTAAACAAACTATATTTAGATCTAAATATGAAATGTTTAAGATGCAGGAATGAGAAAGCATTTCAGAGATGTTCACAAGGTTCACAGATATTGTGAACGCTTTGGAGGGACTTGGGAAGATGATTTTCCAAGAGGATCGTGTAGAGAAGATCCTTGACTCTCTCACATCTCATTGGGAGTCAAAGGCCAACAGAATTTTGGAGTCATATGACATGTCCAAATACACCGTTGATGAGTGCATTGGTAATCTCATGGCGTATGAAGTGAAGCTTCAACACAAGAAGGAGATTCAACCATCCAAGCCCGAGAAGCCGGAGAAGCAAAAGGGGATTGCATTCCATGCCAAGGAGGAGCCAATCAAGTAGAGGAAGAAATTCCATCGAGAAGCTCCTAGTGAAGAAGATGAACAAGAAGAGGCTAGTGGGGAAGAAATTGAGGATCTTGCCGAATAATTCAAGCCATTCCTCAAGGTCAAGCAAGGTAAATCTTTGTCAAAGTTTGTCTCCACTTCTAACAAGGTTCCTACATTTTACACTTGCAGTGGAAAAGGTCATCTATCCACTGAATGCCCTTCCAAACCCAACAAAGAGACTTACACGGGTAAATGGAAGAAGCACTGGAAAGGGAAGTCCAAGTATAAGAACGACAAGAAGGGGCTTGTCGGGACATTTGATGACTCGAGTGAGGATACATTAAGTAACGAAGAAGAGGATGACAAGGAGAAAGCTCGCACGTGCTTTGCGGTAATTGATGTTTCTTCACCCATCCCCTCTAGCTCAAATAAAGAAGAGTTAGAAGCTTGGCTCAACTCCTATAAGGAATTGTGCCTCATGGCAATCGGTGAAGAGTTATTGTCAAGCTTTAGCGAGGAAGGAGACGATGATGAGAATGAGGAAAAGATCTTATACGAAGAGGTCGAATATCGTTTCGATATGGTCTCGGAAGAAGCTAGTAAGTGCATCAGCTCTTACAATAAATTACAAACAAAATATAAGGTTGCTAAGAGTAGATTGCATGAACTAGAATTGCTAGTGTAAACAATAGTGATATGCATATTTGTGACACTAGTGAGAGAGACTCACTTCTCTCTCAAGTTAAGGAATTGAGTATATCTAATGATAATTTAGCAATTCAAAATCTTAGCTTAGAAACTCACATTCAACAACTTACGTTGAAATGTGAAGAGGAATCCCGTAAGCTCAAAATCTTTGTTTATTCTAGAGATTCACTCCACAGTTTGCTTAAAAAACAATATCCGGCAAACCATAGTGGAGGTTTGGGGTATATTCAAAATGTGGTATCCAAACCCACCTCTAATTCCTCTTATGGTGCAATTACAAGAAATATTGCTAAAACACCTAAGAAGAATCACCATGCTTTCTTGTATAACAATAACACCAACAAGAAGCATGAAGATCACAAGGTGGTGAGAAAAAAATGAAAATTCTTCATTTTTTTGCTAAAAAGCAAAATCCCCACTTCATGCATGGTAAGAAAATATTTTCTACACCTATGCATGCCACATCCACCCCTCTTACAAAGGCAAAACCATTGCCTAGGAACTCCTTGAGTTTATGGATTCCCACTAAGGTTAGTGTGCAAGAGAGGGATAGTTACATCAACTCGTTAGTTATGGATGTGATCACCTCATGTGATTACATTAAGAAAGCAAACTCCTCTTGGGTTTGGTTTCATAATGTTTAGGTTCCTCACATATATACATATTGCATGTGTATTGTGCTTAAATGTTTATTTTTAGCATACCCATTGTTTGTGTGTTTCATGATTTTGAAAATAGTTTCAAATTTATTGTTCATGAAAATGGAACCTTGGGGAAGACATTGTCATGCATGCATTCTTTTATCCATGTGTATGACAATGGAGGAGTTAATATGTTATTTGTTTAAAATTATTTTAAAACATATTTTGACTCTCATTTCAGGGTGTCTATGGGATCATTGTTTCACAATTGGTGTCTCAATTGATTAGTTTGGTCTCAAACTCAACCCCTTGGATATTGCCAATATGTTTCATATTATACTTTGGTTTGGCAATATCATTGTGTATCATTGAAGCTTGATTTTTCCATATCTATTGTTTTGATACACTTTAGGCCCATGGCTCCAATGTATGTTTAACAATTGATAAAGAGGATTATCTTCCAATATTCTTTTTCTACAATTGGTATTACCTCAATTGTTAGAGATTGTTTATCTCTTACTTTACAATTGGTATTAGATCATAGAAGTCAAAATTTGACCATTTTTATGATCTAGGGGGAGCATGTAATAGTGATTGATACCCACTAATTTTTTACAATTTGGTATCATACATTTCTTTTCTCTTGCATATTGTCACATCTTTGATTAAGATAACAAAGGGGGATATTTTTTATGTCCAACTTTTTTGACGACGTCAAGGGGGGAGAGATATATGCATTATGTAAATCTTGTATTTCATACATATGCATATTGGGAGAGAGATATGTCTATAGGGTGAGAGATATATCTATGGGGAGAGATTTGTGGGATTATATAAACTGTTCATGTGTGCATGATTATTTTCTATTGCAATTGATTTATGTAATCCACACCTATTATATGTCACCATGGTTTCTCATTTTTCTAGTGGTGCATATAAGTATGTGGAGCTTATTAGCATTGTGATTTATTTCCTTATGTTTTACATAATTTGTGTCATCATCAAAAAGTGGGAGATTATTGAGTATTGGTGTTTCATACCAATGTTATTTTGATGATGATCACAACATTATGTTATTGCTAATGACTCTCTTGTTCTAGTCTCTTAGTTACTTTTCAAGAATATCATTTCTGGAGACTTAACACTTGGTGCAAGGATGGACATCAAGTGGAGAAGGGCCAAAGCTTGGACTCAAGGGGTGCCAAAGCTTAGAGATGATGGGGAGCATCAAGGCATCAAGATTGAAAACATAGACTCTAAGGAAAGCATTGTAATCAATGTAATTTCATTTATTGCTCTCTCTTTCTTGAGTCTAGGTTTGATGTAATGCCTTGATAGATGGTCTACTCATCCATGCATATGCACTTAACCTTCTTAGTGAGTCTTATGATTATAATAGAATCCAACCAAATATGCTCATCTTGACCGAAGACTCATGTGGAGTCTCTGGCGCTCAACAGTCGCCTAATGAAAGTTTTACAGTCGACTGGGTGATTTCCAGTCGCCTGTCGATCCTTCTACAGTCGACTGTGGTACATTACTCAAGTCATCCTTTGATTGACTCATACTTGCTTGAGCTCTGGAACAGTCAACTAACGGTTAATTTACAGTCGCCTGTCTTCCAACAGTCACATGTGATTTGTTCATCAGTCGACTGTGCGCAACTCGCATTGTCTGGGCTTCATTCCAGTTTGCTAGTCAGTCGACTGGTTTAGTATTTACAATCGCCTGTCCATTTGACAGTCACCTGTATACTGGCCATCAGTCACCTGTCTGCAAACAGTGCGAAAGAGTGCA
Organism: Scilla litardierei; assembly: GCA_030789695.1. Classification (NCBI taxonomy): domain Eukaryota; kingdom Viridiplantae; phylum Streptophyta; class Magnoliopsida; order Asparagales; family Asparagaceae; genus Scilla; species Scilla litardierei. Next base: position 20,121,077 of record CM061141.1, read on the forward strand.
TCTCTCTATTTTATTCTATCCCCTGCAGCAGTCGACTGCTAAAGGGTTTACATGCGCCTGTCCTGTTTACAGTCGACTGTATCGACTTCATCAGTCGAATGTCGAAGCTCAGATTATAGCCGTTAGGAATTATTTAGCCGTTGGACAGTCGACTGTCATTTGTTCATCAATCGACTGACAGTGACGTTTTTGCCTAAAATCTAGCCATTGCAGCCTTTTGTTTTTGACTGTTTTCTTGGCTTTTGAGTGTTCCTATAGGATTCCTATATATATGAGAGGGCTGAGTTCATTAGAACTTCTTGATGCTATTAAAAATCCTTAGAGATTAAATAAGCCACTCTCAAACTCGCTCATTTCCCTCTTAGAGATCTAAATCTCCTTCTTGCATTGAAGTCAAGTTCAAGGGAAATCATCTAAGTGCTTTCAAGCTAATCTCAACACTTGGAGATCATCTTCCATGCCTTGCATTCATTTATGAGTAAGTACATCTCAAGGCATATGTAAGAGTATTTGTTTTACTTGGTGTTTCTTTGTAACTCTGTCACGCCCCGCTTCCCAAAGCAATGGAGGCGAGACGTGAGAAGGTCCGCACAAACGTGGAGCTGTGAAGCCACACGCCTGATAAGCGTCAATAAAACATAAGCAGGTCCCTGTAAGTGCAAACGGAACAACAATAATAATAACAAGAAAGAGAGACTGATATAAAAATCTCAAATCTCAGAATTTGTTCAACATTAAAAATAAGTTCAACATCCAGAAAAGCCACCAGGCTAAACAGAAAGAGTCTAAAGGCCCAGAACAAGGCCAACCAAGACAAACATAACAAAGTATTGGTGCTACGCACCGATAACTACAGTAGTCTAAAATAAAAGGGAAAGCTCAACGAAGACATTAGGACTGGTCCCCGGTGTCCACGTACTCCTCCACAGCAAACGCAGGTCCTGACTCAGCGTCAGCAACCACCACGTCCTCTCCAACGAACTCTGGCTCAGGATCTAACATGTGTCACCCAAAAGAGAGAGGGGCACATGTCAGCAAGTCTAAAAGACTTGAGCAAGGAAACTGAAAGTAAACTAACAACCTAACAGTTCAAGTAGGATGCAATGACATGACATTTAAGTATGATGCAACAGTTAAAAAGGACAAGAAGGGACAAGCACGCACGATGTAGCAAAAGCTACCAAATCACTAATTCACGAATCACTTATCACGGTTTCCACATATCACGAATCACTTATCACGATTTTCACTTTGTGCTCAGAGTTTCCGTCTTTTGGCTAGAGTGGCTGATCGGGCCAACTCCTAAGCTCAAGCGACTGTTTAACCCTACCCCTCCACGTGTATCGAGCGTTGGGATTAGCAACACACTATGCTCGCTTCTGGATCACGAGCCAGGAAGTGTATTTGGCATAGGGGTGCACCTAGCCTCAAGTCACGATGTAGGAGTCAAAATCCCACTCGCCTCAGCCTACATTTTAAAGTAGCGTGTGCTACGCAATCACGATGAACAATCAATGTATGCAATGACATGAACAGATATTCGCGTACCGTTAATTGAAATTAAACATGACATACAAGCATGATGAGGGTGACGGATCTAGCTTCGTTGTCAAGCTAGCTCAAGGGCGTCTAGGCAGCTATCCTTTCACTGCCTAGTCTCTTTTACGCTAAAACAAGCAAATGGCCTAAGGACATGGCCTAAAACCCTAAGTGGCAAGTTTCACTTGCCTAGCACCGAGGATGACGATCGATGGTAAAATGTCTCACAATCGCTAATCTACGGGGAAAGTCGCTGTTATGGAGAAACAACCATCAAAACAACATCCATTTTATTAGGGTTTTACAAAAACACAAATGGGTTATGAGAATATTATAGGATCGAGTTATTACCGAATCGTTAGCGGAAGAACGATGCCGAGCAAGCACGGCGACGGAAGAACGATCCGGGAAACCACGGTTCAGATCTGGAATGGATGGAGAAATCTGGAGAAATGGGGTTTTGGGGAGTTTTAGGGGTTGGCCGTCGGCCTAGGGAGGGTGGCCGGCGCAATGGTGGTGAGAGGGGGCTCCGGGGATGGAGGAGGAGAGCTAGAGGATGATGGATGATGATTTGGGGAAGAAGGAGGCTCAGAAGAAATGAAAGAAGAAAGAAAAACGATTGGGGGGTTTAAATAGAATTCATGCGGAGGCTGGGCGAAACCTAGGGTTTCGACAGCGGTTAGTCGGTCAAAGAAGGTTGGCTGACCGACTAGTTTGAGAACTAGTCGGTCGGTAAACTAACTGTGACCGACTAACACCAAACAGTAACTCAGGTCGATAAAATGGTAAATGAATTAGTCGGTTAAAGAACAATGGTTGACCGACTAGTTTACAACCTAGTCGGTCGGTGGTTGTTCTTAGACCGACTAACGATAAACAGTAACTTAGGTAAAATTTATCAAAGGAACTAGTCTGTCTGAGAGCAAGTTCTGACCGACTAGTTTCACATCTAGTCGGTCGGTGGTTGATCTTAGACCGACTAAGAGTAAACAATAACTTCTGAGTTTTTGATTTAATGAACTAGTCGGTTCCAGTAGAGTTCCTGACCGACTAGATCTCAATCTAGTCGGTTGGTCCCCCTAATTGAACCAACTAAAGTGCACAAAAAGTGCCGAATTGAAGCGCGAAGCTTCGGGAAGGTTTCTATAGCTTCTAAGATCATCCTATCTCTAAAATATGAGCGATATGAAGTTCGTCATGAGTGACTTACTCCAAGATCAACGATAAAAGGAAGAGACTAGAAAATCACGACGAAACGAACGAAAACGAAAGCTACGGAGACGAAAACCACACATAAGGAGAAGATCCACCAAAACATATATATAATATATATATAATTCAAATACATGAAAACCAGTCGTTACATCCTCCCCAACTTAAGAAAAATTCCGTCCTCAGAATTTCCCAACACTCACGTGTCCGGGAACAAAAGTGGGTAGCGCTCTCGCATCTCATCCTCATTCTCCCAAGTAGACTCTCCTGGCGAGCCGTGTCGTCATGTCACCCTCACAAGATAGACAACCTTGTTCCGGAGTGACTTCTGACGCCTGTCCAAAATCTGCACTGGCTGCTGGTCATACGTCATATCAGGGCGAACGGTAATCTCCGAGAAATCCACAACATGAGATGGATCGCTAATGTATCGATGAAGCTGCGACACATGGAAAACATTGTGAACTCCCTCCAAAGATGGCGGCAAGGCTAAGCGGTAGGCTGCTTCACCAACTCTCTCCAGAATGTCAAACGATCCAATGTATCGCGGGCTCAACTTCCCTCGCTTCCCAAAGCGAATCACACCACGATTCGGGGAAATCTTCAGAAACACATGGTCGCCCGGTTGAAACTCCAAAGGACGGCGTTTAGCATCCGCCCAATGCTTAAAACGGTCCTGAGCAATCCTCAACCTCTCCCGAATGTTCCTGACAACATCCACGGCCTCCACTATCATCTCAGGTCCCAACAGCTCCCGATCACCAACGTCATCCCAACTCAATGGCGATCGACATTTCCTCCCATACAGCGCGGCAAAAGGCGCCATGCCAATACTCGCCTGGAAGCTGTTATTGTAAGAGAACTCCACCAGATGTAGATGGTCCTCTCACGAACCCTTGAAATCCAACATGCACGCCCTCAGCATGTACTCCAAGATCTGAATCGTCCTCTCGGACTGGCCATCTGTCTGCGGATGGTACGCCGTGCTGAAACTCAGACGCGTACCCAAACTCTTCTGCAAACTCTGCCAGAACTGAGATATGAACCTCGTGTCTCTGTCCGACACGATACTCACATGGACTCCGTGAAGCCGTACGATCTCCTGCACGATTCACGTTACATCACTATCTAAACTAGGAAAAGGAAATAGAAACGGAGAGTAAAAGAATTTACCTCCATATATCTCCTCGCTAGCGCCTCAGTGGACTGTCCTACTCGGAATGGAATAAAGTACGCGGATTTGGTCAATCGATCTACGATCACCCAAATCGCGTCATTCTGCTTCGGACTCCGAGGTAGTCCAGTCACAAAATCCATAGTGATGTGTTGCCACTTTCACTCCGGAATCGGAAGCGGTTGTAGCAACCCTGCCGTACGCTGATGCTCCGCCTTCACTTGCTGGTAAACCAAGCACTTGGCTACACTCCGAGCCACGCTCCTCTTCATACCATGCCACCAAAAGTTCAGACGAAGATCCTTGTACATCTTGGTCCCACCAGGATGCACAGAATACGGTGAACTGTGTGCTTCCACCATCAACTCCTCTCTAACATCCCCAGCTGGCACACACAATCTAGCTCCAAACCTCAGCGAGCCATCCTCATGAATCAAAAAGTCAGTCCGCAGACCGGCTTCTACCTGCTCCCGAATCTTCACCAGCTTTGGATCTCCAGCCTGGCCAGCCTTGATCCGATCCACGATCGTCGACTGTATCTGCATACACATCAACGAAGAAGCCTCCCCAGGAAGAACAATCTCAAATCCAGACTCGCAAAAATCCTGCTGCAATCTCCACTACGAAGTCAACAACATCACCGCTGGAAGCCTACTCAGCGCATCAGGAACCACATTCACCCTGCCAGGGTGATACTGCAAATCAATCTCATAATCCGCCATGAGCTCCAACCATCGACGCTGTCGCATGTTGAGCTCCTTCTGAGTAAAAATATAATTCAAGCTTTTGTGATCGGTGAAGATCTTCACTTTCTCACTCAGCAAGAAGTGCCTCCAAATCTTGAGCGCAAACACGACAGCAGCCAACTCCAAGTCGTGTGTCGGGTAATTCTTCTCATGAGTCTTGAGCTGACGCGAAGCATATGCCACAACATGCTCGTGCTGATGCAACACACAACCGAGACCCTTGCCAGAAGCATCACAAAAGATCTCAAATCCTCCACTGTGATCAGGCACAACAAGAATAGGGGCAATCGTCAATCTCTCCCTCAGAACACCAAAGGCATTCTCACAATCACCCGACCAAACAAAAGATACATCCTTCCGCGTCAATCTGGTCATCGGCTCAGCAATACGGGAAAAGTCCTTAATGAAGCGCCGATAGTAACCAGCAAGCCCAAGGAAACTCCGGATCTCAGACGCTGACTGCGGAACAGGCCACTCTCTGATGGCCCTGATCTTCTCGGGATCCACTGAAATTCCATCGCCTGACACCACATGCCCAGAAAAGCAACTCTGTCCAGCCAAAACTCGCACTTCGAAAACTTGGCATACAAACGATGCTTCCTCAAAATCTCCAACACTGTCCTCAAGTGCGAGGCATGCTCATCCTCCGACTTTGAATAGATCAGAATGTCGTCAATGAAGATAACGACAAACTTATCCAAAAAGTCATAGAAGATCGGATTCATCAGATTCATGAAAACCGCGGGTGCATTTGTTACACCGAAAGGCATAACCACAAACTCGTAGTGTCCGTACTTCGTCCTGAATGCTGTCTTCGGAACATCTTCCTTCTTCACCTTCAGCTGATGATAACCACTCCTCAGATCCAACTTCGAAAACACCCTCGAACCTCCAAGCTGATCAAAAATATCATCGATGCGAGGCAACAGGTATTTATTCTTAATGGTCACCGCATTCAGCTCCCGATAGTCCACGCACATACGACGCGAACCATCCTTCTTCTTCACCAGCAAGACCGGTGCTCCCCACGTAGACACACTAGGATTGATATAACCCTTCTGCAAAAGCTCACCCAGCTGCTTCCGCAATTCCTCCAACTCAGCGGGTGCCATACGATATGGCGCCTTCGAAATCGGCTGCGCTCCCGGAATAAGATCAATAGAAAATTCCAGAGCTCGATCAGGTGGCAACCCAGACATCTCCTCGGGGAAGACGTCATCGAAGTCCCGCACTACAGCAGGCCTCTCCTGCTCCATCTGCATAGCCACAAACTCCATTGGCCTGGCCCGAAACCTGACCGGACCAAGCGAACTGCTACCTCGGCTGAACTCAAATACTGGATGTCCGGGAACCTCGAACACTACCTTCTTCCGACGACAATCGATCATAGCATAGAAGCTCGCAAGCCAATCCATCCCAAGGACCACATCATAGTTGATGATGTCGTGGACAATGAAATCAGCGTAAGGCTCATGTCCACCGACCACCAACGAGCAAGAATTGCAACCAAGATGCACCGAGACCACGCCATTTCCTGTGACGATATTCTAACTCTTCGGAAGAGGGGACGTCGATAAGGAATGCTTCTCCACGAAGCTCCGGGAAATAATGCACATTGATGCACCTGAGTCAAAGAGGACTCATGCAGGAAATGTGCACACTAAAATCACACCTACAAACAGTCTAACAATCAAGCCCTAGTCTAGCAAACAACCATATGCAAGCAACCAAACATAATCTAACAAACAAAACTAACTAAGAAGGAACAGCTAGATGGAGAGTTACCTGTGATAACCTCATCCACAGCCTCGCTCTCCACCTCGGTCATCAGAAAAGCCTGCCTTCTCGGCGGAAAAGCCTGCCGAAAAGCCTGCCTCTGTGGGACAAGAGCTGCTCCACGACCAGCAGGAACAGGCGCTCTCTGCTGCAACGGCTGTGCTGCAACAGGTGCTCTCCAAGGCTGCTTGATACTCGGACAATCCTTCAGAGAATGTGAAGCATCACCACAGCCCAAACACTGAACCAAAAGCCTCCGGCACTGGTCCTTCACATGACCTGGCTTGCCACAATGATTGCAAGTCTTCAGAACAGGCCCACCTGGCCTCTTGAACTGAGCTGGCTGGTTGGACCTGAATCCAGGCCTAACCACATCTCTGGCCTGCTCCATAGGCCTCTTCCCAGCTCCAGCAACATGTCCCCTCCTCTGACTCAGGTTCAGCTCCTGCCTTCTCGCAGCTACCAGAACCTTCTGATAAGAGTCCAGATCAGAGGAAGACACGAAACTCTGAAGCTCCAAAGCAAGTCCCTGCAGGAACCTCTGAGCCCTCTCATCAGCATCCTGCACCATCTTCGGTGCGAACCGACTCAGCCTAGTGAACTCTTGGTGGTACTGGTCCACCGTCAAGCTCCCTTGCTTCAGCTCAATAAAGCACTGCAGCATCTTCTTCCTAGCAGCCTTCGGAAAGAACTCCTCATCGAACCTGGACTTAAAGGTAGCCCAAGCTATCGGCTCCACCAACATCTTCTCTTCCGCATCCCACCAGTTTCAAGCATTATCCTTGAGTTGCCTCTTCGCCAAATCAACCCATCCAGCCGGGTTGATCTTGGCCATCTTCAAGTTATCCTCAATGTTCCGAATCCACTCATCGGCAGCCAGAGGACCCTCAGACCCATCAAAATAAGCGGGACCCAGCTCCCGAAATTGCTTCGCTCCCGGCTCGGAGCGAGGGGCATCCTGAATTGCCCGAGCAGCTCGAGCACCTGGAGCATTCTGGACTTGCAGGAGCACGCCCTGCTGCACCTGCATCATCTGAAGCATCATCCGCATCATCTCCCCATTGGTGGGCTCCCGCTCAGGCTCTTCGTCATGAGGGGGCGCACTACCACCACCACGGGTAAATCGCCTTCCTGCCATCTAATGACACAGAAAACGAAACAGATTAGACTCATAGCTTATGACTCGGATGTCGAACTTAGTTTATTGGACATTCTAATATTATTATCGTTATTCCGACAATTTGCAGTTACAGATGAGGACTTGCATGGGCCACCAACAAAACCTGTCACGCCCCGCTTCCCAAAGCAATGGAGGCGAGACGTGAGAAGGTTTGCACAGACGTGGAGCTGTGAAGCCACACGCCTGATAAGCGTCAATAAAACATAAGCAGGTCCCTGTAAGTGCAAACGGAACAACAATAATAATAACAAGAAAGAGAGACTGATATAAAAATCTCAAATCTCAGAATTTGTCCAACATTAAAAATAAGTTCAACATCCAGAAAAGGCACCAGGCTAAACAGAAAGAGTCTAAAGGCCCAGAACAAGGCCAACCAAGACAAACATAACAAAGTATTGGTGATGCGCACCGACAACTACAACAGTCTTAAATAAAAGGGAAAGCTCAACGAAGACACTAGGACTGGTCCCCGGTGTCCACGTACTCCTCCACAGCAAACGCGGGTCCTGACTCAGCGTCAGCAACCACCACGTCCTCTCCAACGAACTCTGGCTCAGGATCTAACATGTGTCACCCAAAAGAGAGAAGTGCACATGTCAGCAAGTCTAAAAGACTTGAGCAAGGAAACTGAAAGTAAACTAACAACCTAACAGTTCAAGTAGGATGCAATGACATGACATTTAAGTATGATGCAACAGTTAAAAAGGACAAGAAGGGACAAGCACGCACGATGTAGCAAAAGCTACTAAATCACTAATTCACGAATCACTTATCACGGTTTCCACATATCACGAATCACTTATCACGATTTTCACTTTGTGCTCAGAGTTTCCGTCTTTTGGCTAGAGTGGCTGATCGGGCCAACTCCTAAGCTCAAGCGACCGTTTAACCCTACCCCTCCACGTGTATTGAGCGTTGAGATTAGCAACACACTATGCTCGCTTCTGGATCACGAGCCAGGAAGTGTATTTGGCATAGGGGTGCACCTAGCCTCAAGTCACGATGTAGGAGTCAAAATCCTACTCGCCTCAGCCTACATTTTAAAGTAGCGTGTGCTACGCAATCACGATGAACAATCAATGTATGCAATGACATGAACAGATATTCGCGTACCGTTAATTGAAATTAAACATGACATACAAGCATGATGAGGGTGACGGATCTAGCTTCGTTGTCAAGCTAGCTCAAGGGCGTCTAGGCAGCTATCCTTTCACTGCCTAGTCTTTTTTACGCTAAAACAAGCAAATGGCATAAGGACATGGCCTAAAACCCTAAGTGGCAAGTTTCACTTGCCTAGCACCGAGGATGACGATCGATGGTAAAACGTCTCACAATCGCTAATCTATGGGGAAAGTCGCTGTTATGGAGAAACAACCATCAAAACAACATCCATTTTATTAGGGTTTTACAAAAACACAAATGGGTTATGAGAATATTATAGGATCCAGTTATTACCGAATCGTTAGCGGAAGAACGATGCCGAGCAAGCACGGCGACAGAAGAACGATCCGGGAAACCACTGTTCAGATCTGGAATGGATGTAGAAATCTGGAGAAATGGGGTTTTGGGGAGTTTTGGGGGTTGGCCGTCGGCCTAGGGAGGGTGCCCGGCGCAATGGTGGTGAGAGGGGTCTCCGGGGATGGAGGAGGAGAGCTAGGGGATGGTGGATGATGATTTGGGGAAGAAGGAGGCTCAGAAGAAATGAAAGAAGAAAGAAAACCGATTGTGGGGTTTAAATAGAATTCGTGCGGCGGCTGGGCGAAACCTAGGGTTTCGACAGCGGTTAGTCGGTCAAAGAAGGTTGGCTGACCGACTAGTTTGAGAACTAGTCGGTCGGTAGAGTAACTGTGACCGACTAACACCAAACAGTAACTCAGGTCGACAAAATGGTAAATGAATTAGTCGGTTAAAGAACAATGGCTGACCGACTAGTTTGCAACCTAGTCGGTCGGTGGTTGTTCTTAGACCGATTAACGATAAACGGTAACTTAGGTAAAATTTATCAAAGGAACTAGTCGGTCTGAGAGCAAGTTCTGACCGACTAGTTTCACATCTAGTCGGTCGGTGGTTGATCTTAGACCGACTAGGAGTAAACAGTAACTTCTGAGTTTTTGATTTAATGAACTAGTCGGTTCCAGTAGAGTTCCTGACAGACTAGATCTCAATCTAGTCGGTTGGTCCCCCTACTTGAACCAACTAAAGTGCACAAAAAGTGCCGAATTGAAGCGCGAAGCTTCGGTAAGGTTTCTATAGCTTCTAAGATCACCCTATCTCTAAAATATGAGCGATATGAAGTTCGTCATGAGTGACTTACTCCAAGATCAACGATAAAAGGAAGAGACTAGAAAATCACGACGAAACGAACGAAAACGAAAGCTACGGAGACGAAAACCACATATAAGGAGAAGATCCACCAAAACATATATATAATATATATATAATCCAAATACATAAAAACCAGTCGTTACAAACTCTAATTCTCTTTGTGGGAATTAGACACTCTCTTTGTCGGAGTGTTTCTCTTAGCGGGAATATGATATTCTCTTTGTGGGAGTAACTCTCTTTGTGGGAGTAACTCTCTTTGTGAAAGTTTGATGTCCTAGTGTAGGGCTAAACCTAATTCTCTGAGTGGGAGATAGTAATTCTCTAGGTGGGAGTCTGACCCTTATGTAGGGTTGGTTGGGTCATTGTGTAGGACAAAATCCTATTGGTGAGATATCTCCTTGTGAGATTGTATTCACTTCTCTTTGTGGAAAATATAGTGAATACTGGTGTGGCTGCACGTACCCATGCTTGGGGAAGCATGGTAATATCTTGTGTTTGCATTTGGATTGTTGTGGTGTTTAAATTCCTCTTGCATTTATAATTCCGCATTTGCATGTTTAATTTTTAAATACGCAATTTGTGCAATTACACTATTCACCCCTACTCTAGTGTGTTGTTGTTAGTATTGCAAGGGTAAGGCGATCCTTACAGGGGGCGGCCGTGGATGAGTGGGAAGAGGGGAATGGGGGCTGGGCATGTTAACAGAGGGGGAGGTGGGGCTTGGGCGGTCAGAGGAGGGGGCCTGTGGATGTCGGAGGACCCTTCGAGGGGAAGAGGGAGTGGGGGGCTTAGGTGGTCGGAAGGGCGGGGGCTGGGGAGGTCGAGGGAGGGGTGGTTGCTGTTCACCCATTGAGGGGAAGAGAGAGGGGCCGGGGAGATCAGGGAGGAGAAGGGAAGGGGGCTGGGAAGGTCGGAAGAGGGAGAGGGAGGGATAGGGAGGTCGGCGGAGGGGGCAAGGGGGCTGGAGAGGTCGGAGGAGGGGGCGGCATCGCCGCCCGCCACCATTCGGTCGTTTTACTTATTGCGCACAATCAGAGTCATTTTCGGAAATGTAGTATCGGAAGTGAGTGGTGAGTAATTTCGATGCCACACTTGTAAATAAGTGGTATGCGCGCGGGAGGAATGGCAAGCGGGTAAATAAGTGGTATGCGCGCGGGAGGAATAGCTGTGGTTACGAGGCAACTACCGTAATAAGCAACGATGTGCTATATACACCTCTACTTATAATGGTGTATATAAATTTTAGTGTCAAATGTAACCTAAAATATAAAAGAACGAGAGTAATTTGACAAATGAATTGATATGTTTTCCAAATTTGGAGAACAAAATGTATATACACCTCTAGTCATAGAGGTGTATATAGCATAACTCATAAGCAACGTTCAGCCCGTCTCATCGCATTAGTCATAGAGGTGTATATAGCATAACTCATAAGCAACGTTCAGCCCGTCTCATCGCATCATTCACATGTAACTTTCTCAAGAAACGCACCAAATGTAGAGGCAACTCATCTCGCTTAAGATACTCCACAAGACCAACATAACCAATCTTGTCCGCATAAACAAGACAAGCGCAACTGATTCAGTCGTCGCCTGCGGGGTAAAAAGCGTTCATTTTATTCACGGTTCTGCTCCCCCACTAAGCTGCCATTCTTCTCTCCCTCTATATATTAACAGGCCCTTATCTCTATCTGGTTCTAGAGAGAGGAGCAGACAGACGACGAGGGAGAAAGATGGCGGTGGCCTTTGTATCGCTGCTGCTGATTTGTCTCGGTGTCGGCCGGGTCGTGTCAGACGGTTCGGATCACCGGTACAAGCCGCAGGACCCGGTGCCGCTATACGCCAACAAGGTCGGACCTTTCCATAACCCTAGGTAACGGCCTCCTCTCTCAAAGAAACCTCTTTAAGATCTTAGATCTCGTTTCGGTATCGCATTATGTGGGAGATCCCTAGGGTTTAGTGGACTAATCTTTGACCTTATTGAAAATTAGGGAGATTTGATTGTGGATTCGGTTCCTTTTAATTAGATTTACCTTTGGGAGGAAAGATCTTCCTTTAGTCGAAATTTGTATCTCACAGTGTGAAAGGTTAAGAAAAAATGTAGGGCACACTCGATTTTGTTGAGAGAGAGAGCTCGTGTTGAACTTTTAATGAGTTAGTCTGTAGATTTGTTGCAATCTCAACTTTCAGCGAAATTGGGAATTTGTGGTGTTTGTGTACAAAAATGATTGTTTTTGGGGGGAATATTTACATATATATTGTTTAAATTGGTCTTATGATGTTTTGTGGTTCCTGCGAAATCTTTGTTGTCTTGGAGAAATGACTCTGGTGGCTTCAGTATATGTCAATATTGTTTGAATGGTTATTTGCAACAATTTTGGCAATTTTTTGTCAAGGTATTCCATTTATAATTTTCCAATGCAATACAAGATGCAATGAAACTAATTTTGACGTTACTAGTAAGCACACGATTAAATTACAAGCAAAAGATTGAATATGTGCATTTTTCATCAAAAAATTGAGGTGAACTTCATAGTATTGGTCAGTCAGGAATTCCGGCTTTACTTTTCAATGAGCCTAGTTTGATTCTAACTTTTTTATTATGTGCATAAGTGAATCAACTTTTTAAAAAATGTTTAGATTATGTTATATATGTTTCAGCAAGCTATGCTTGGTGACTACTTTGGTAATTCTATTACTTCTGTAGAAATGTGCAGATAATATCATTTATATTTTAAAATACTTCGAGAATTCAGTTTATTGATTCTAATTGTCAGTGCTTCTTGATAGTCGAGGAAATGGGGCCTAAACTGACACCTCACTAACCTTACCTAAGGGGCAGCTATATTTATCAAAAAGTTTAATTTTCGGGCAAACCAAACTGCCCATCTTGATTTCCTGTACTAAAATGTAAATTTACTAAAAAAATTACACAATTCAGCGATCTCTTAACTCATTCATTAAGTGGGCACAAATGGATGGGTTTTCAATAGTAATACCCATGTGACCTCTTGATGAATAGGTTACAGATCTCTAATTTGTGTGATATGTTGTAACTTCATATTTTAAGGGAAGAGGTTACAGATACTCCACATGGATGGTTCAAATCATCCAAAAATTAATTTATTTGATAGACATAGCTGCCCTCTTAAGTAAGATAAGTGAGGTGTCGGATTTATAATTTCATAACTCTTTAAGTTCATGTTTAACATTTTCTTCTATTTTAAACTTTGACATGCTACGTTGTTTATGTTATATTAGGGTTGCGATGCCTAGATCTCTGAGCACGTTTAATTAAAATTGAAAGTTTTCACTAACATGTAGGCTTTAATGCATTTTGATTTGTAAAATGGTATATTAGAAAGGATACCGAGTTTATTATTTACTTATTTTTAGTGATGGCATTGGATTGGGAATTTAGAATTAGCAGGCATATGTTTAATGGAGGGCAAGGCGTGCCATTGGGAATTGAGGATTGTTCAGTAAGGCTGAACATTAGTTGGGTTTGTTTGAAGTTTTTCAACAAAAAAAAGAATCGAATTGAATTAAACAACAACCAAACTGAACCAAACCGAACCATACAAAATACATCCAATTTCTTAACTGAACCGAAAAGTTCGGGTTGGTTTGGTTCAGTTGATTTGATATTATCATTACATTTTAGCCTGTTTGCAGAATTTGGGTGGTGTTTGGTGAGTGCACTAAACTTCTAAAGCATTGGAAATTAGCAAGCATGGATAACACATCTTATACTATGAACTCAATTTGGAAAGAAATAATTCAAGTCAGAGATCAAATCTGCAGCAGTTGTGATCACCGTATGCACAAGACGCAGTCGAAGCTTGTGCCTACGATGTTTGAGCCATGGATCAATCAAACTGCCGATATCGGTTTTCTGATTATTTATGCAAAAAAGCAGTAGAAAATCAGGCAAATAGCCTTGCAGATGTACATCAGGACGTAAAATAATTTGAAGTCTTTCTCAAAAAGTTTTATACAATTGCTTATTCCACATGTACAGAGACGATAATCTAAAAAGCCAAACAACTGAACATCACTTGCCACATCTGATAGCCGTGGGGCTTTTCTGTACCGGGACACAGCCAGTCTTTGGAGTCTTCCTCTGCAATTTGGATGATGACACTCGACTGTCAAACCCACATCTTTCCACCAATTTCTCTGCAATTAGCATTATCAACAAATTACTCTTGCAAAATCACATCTTTCCACCAAAACTCAATTCCAAAATCAAAGAAACAAGGGATTAACGACAGTTGAGGGAGTCTTAAGGACTTAGAAATCAAAGAGGGACTAAGTTTTAAGGGGAGGATGGCCGTCGGCAATGGAGAACTGAGTGGATGCCGATGGCGGCATAGGCCTGATTATGGAGAGACAATATGGGAGAGGCAGGGGCTACGGGTGAGATCAAACAGAGAAAAACTTACGAGATATGTTAGGGTTATAATTGATATTGTGTGTTTATAAAATTTTTATTATATCGGGTTGTTTCGGTTCGGCTTTACTTGATGAACTTCTAACCGAGCTGAACTATTCCTAGTTATTTTCAACTCGAACTGAACCGATGTACTGACAAAACAGAATCGAACCATTTGGTTGGTTCAGACATTCGGTCGGTTTGATTTTTTCTGAATTTTTACTCACCCCTATCATTGACTGTGGATGTAATAGAGTGCATAACATTAAAACTGAATTGAATTAAATTTTTTGTCTAGTCACTTTCTTTCTCCTCTCAAAAAAAGACTGAGAGGAGGGTGTTACATTAGTATAAGAGCCGAAGTATCTGAAATTGAAATTTTGATTCCAATTGAGAGTTAGAGGGGAGTTGACCCTATAATAGTAAAAATAATATCATGAAGCTGCACAACTAGAAACATTCCAACCAAAAGTTAAGTGAAATTCCAGTAACTTCTAAACTATATGAATTTATTGTTCTCATAGTGTAAGTCATTACGAGCTGAATCTGCACTTCAAAGGTGTTTTAATTTGACTTCTGACATTAAAATGTGAAATGAGATTATATTTCTTTCTTTCTTTGAAGATAATTTTTAGATTTCTAATTGTAACTGCTTCATATTTTCAGTGAGACATATCGGTACTTCGATCTCCCCTTCTGTTCTCCAGGTTAGTGGTTCATAGTCTAGTCTTTGGATTCGTATCCATAACCTCTCAAGTATTCATATTTTTTAATTTCTTTATTTATTTGTGCATCTGATATATAACAGAGCATGTTCATGAAAAATCGGAAGCCCTTGGTGAAGTTCTGAATGGGGACAGGCTTGTGGATGCTCCATATAAGCTTGACTTTCGAGTCGATGTGGACTCAAGTTCAGTATGCAAGAAGACACTCACAAAAGAAGATGTTGCTCAATTCCGTAGAGCCGTCATGAAGGACTATTACTTCCAGATGTACTATGATGACCTTCCCATCTGGGGATTCATTGGAAAGGTAGACAAGGAGGGAAAGATTGATTCAAGTGACTACAAGTACTACCTTTACAGGCACATCCATTTTGATGTCTTATATAACAATGATCGAGTGATAGAGATCAATGTCCATACTGATGCCAATGCAGTGTTAGATGTTACTGAGGACAGAGATGTTGATGTTGAGTTTTTGTACTCAGCGAAATGGAAAGAGACAACCACAACATTTGAGAGGAGAATGGATAAATACGCGCAGTCTTCGTCAATGCCTCACCACTTGGAGATCCATTGGTTTTCGATCATAAATTCATGTGTCACAGTTCTTCTTTTGACGGGGTTCCTTGCTACAATTCTCATGAGGGTTCTAAAGAATGACTTTGTCAAGTGAGTATTATTTCAAAGCTATCAACAGTAACATTTCTTGGTGTCGTGGATGACTCTGTTATTATAGTGATGTGTGCAAATTTTGGAAATTATGTGGTTGGAACAATTTGTGATTTATTCATTTTGTTATACATTTGTGCTGTACGTATATTTATGTTTGTTGGATTAGTGACTCTTGTTTTCTTCATCTTGTTTCTCATTTAAAGGTATGCTCATGACGAAGAAGAAGCTGATGACCAAGAAGAGACTGGGTGGAAATATATACATGGGGATGTCTTTAGGTACCCACCTAGCAAGTCCTTGTTTGCTGCTTGCCTTGGTTCTGGCACTCAGCTATTTGCGCTGTAAGTGTTTGTCTATTATCGGGAAGGCTAATTATTTTTATTTTTTCATTTTGAACTTCTTTTTTGCTCGCATCAGTACTGCTGTTTTTATTTTTCTACTGTAATCACCAAGAGCAAACTTGTAGCCTGTTCACAACTTTTAGTCTATTGGATGTACCTTACTTGTTTATCCTTGGTATGATTGGCAGTACAATCTTTATTTTCCTTCTTGCACTAGTTGGTGTATTCTATCCCTACAACCGAGGAGCTCTTTTTACTGCATTGGTGGTCATCTATGCACTTACATCAGGCATTGCTGGATATACTGCCACTTCTTTCTATTGTCAACTTGAAGGAACAAACTGGGTATGCTGTAAAATTATTCACTACGCATGTGATGTATACTTTCAAAGTAGTATTCATGGTCCACGTTACTTGATTCACGTGATGTACACACATGTTTTTCATATACTGCCAGAGGCTCTTAGTCTTTAATAGCTCTTTCCTTTTTCTCTGGCAGGTAAGAAATCTCCTATTGACAGGATGTCTCTTCTGCGGGCCTCTGTTCATCACGTTCTGCTTCTTGAACACTGTTGCCATTGCATACAGTGCTACAGCAGCACTGCCATTTGGCACAATTGTCGTTATTGTTCTAATATGGACGTTGGTAACTGCCCCTTTACTCGTCCTGGGTGGTATAGCTGGTAAAAATAGCAAAGCAGAGTTCCAAGCTCCTTGTCGCACCACCAAGTATCCCAGGGAGATTCCACCACTGCCTTGGTACCGGGGAGCTATTCCACAGATGGCAATGGCTGGTTTTCTTCCTTTCAGTGCCATCTACATTGAACTCTACTACATATTTGCTAGCGTGTGGGGCCACAGAATTTACACCATCTATAGCATTCTCTTTATTGTCTTCATCATTCTACTTATTGTCACTGCCTTCATTACTGTGGCATTGACGTATTTTCAGCTTGCTGCTGAAGATCATCAATGGTGGTGGAGGTAAGCCAGCCATTCTTCTTCCGTGTAGGCTCATGCACCCACCTTAACTTGGAAAAGCACACACCATTTAATCTCTACAATTATGTTTTTTCTCTTTTTATATATGTTTTGCTTGCTTCATTTACTGTCAATTGATGCTTCATTTACTGTCAATTGATGCTCAATTAACTATTTCTCTGGCCATTCTGTAAGTTCTTCCTATTTAGTTCATAGTTCATACTTCATACTATACTTTAACCTGGTAACCCCCAAATTTGAATGCTGGAAAAGGAATATATTGATAGGAGATATATGCTCATTTGTTGGTATATTATTACATTCTTTGCTAACCTCAGTTTGCATGTTAGATTTCATTCTACATTTCTTTCTTCTTAACTAGTGGTGTTTCCCTATCTTCAAATTGTATTATTTTTCCACTATAGCATTTTCAAGCTCTGTGGTCAGTTGAAATTATAAACAATCCTTGATATTTCTAAGCCATCTAGCATGTTCTGTGCAACGTTCTGCCTTGAAGTTAAATGTTGGTATTGTTAATACCCTATCTCTGTCTAACCCACATGTAACCATACACATGATGCATGCCTACACACACAACACAAGATACTGCCTGAATAACATACAATCACACTCACATGCCCTCCTGCTCTCCTCAGACTGACATAATCGCCATACTCAATGCTACTCTCCCTCCCCAAAAACACACTACCAAGCACATTTCGGTTCAAGGGGAAGAGTGAAATAAATTTGTAGGTTGTACGTGATAGGGTCATAAGTAGGACTGTAAATCAAGCCTAATGAGCCGAGCTATAATCTCTTCATTTTCGTTCGTTTATTTAAACGAGCTAGAATTATGTTCAAGGATGGTTTATTTAATAGATGAACGTGCTTGATCAAGCTTGCAACGAGCATGAGCCGATCCTCAAGCTTTCTCGAGCCCCATCATGGTTAAGAGCCGCAAGTGAAGAATTCCTTGAAATAGCCAAGACTTATTTTATTCATCTTACATTTTAATAAAGAATCATTTCATTAAAACTGAGTATGAAGAGGGCACAATGTCGAGTTTCATTCAAGACAAATAATTAACGAGATATCATCTTAAAGATATACTTATGCCGAAATATATATGCGAGATAATTGGAGGTTTGTTAAGATCTTCCCGATCGTCTTAACTCGAGATTGATCTTTAAATGAACCGAGCCTAACTATATTCATCTTCGATCATTTATCTAATCAAGCCTAAGGTTGTGTTCAGCCTCGAGTTTCTTGAGCGTATTTACAGCTCTAGCATAAGACATGGAATACTACCGTTTCTTAGACATGAGACACGGGTATCTGAATCCAAGTGCCTCAAAAGTGTGCGTAAACATTTTGACACCAAAAATTTTAGACTAAGATGCGGTGGCATGTTTATGGGCATGTGTGTTGTGTGCGCTATATGTGTGTTAAATGTTTGTCTATGGTTGAGGGCGTATATGATGGGCTCATCACATATCAGAGGATGCGCAAGTGTGGAGGAGCGGCGGCTAGCCAAGGAGGGTCAGTTTCAATCAATTATCCCAGGGATGTATTCATAAACTTTGCGCCTTTTGTGATACTTTATTATTTTAGGGGGTTGTGTGCAATTGTGCAAAATAGAATAACTATATATATATATAGGAAAATTTTCAAATGCAAACATTTCGCACCGTGCGAAAATGTTTTTAGTTTTTTTTTGAAATTTTTTTTTTCAAAAATTCTTTTTTCCACCCTCATTATATGTTGTTATACCCCCCTCAAAAAATAATGGTTGAGAAATAATGCCATTTGGCCTTCGATCAAGGCATTTCATCAAATTCGCACGTTTTGAGACCGTTAAATTTGTAACGGGTGGATGAGTGCTCTAATGCCCAACGGGTTCACCCATTATTTTTCCTGGGGTATATAATTGTATGGATTAAACATAAAAAAAAATTTTGAAAAAAAAATTTCAAAAAAATAAAAAAATTGTTTTCGCACGGTGCGAAAAGCCCTTTTTTCGCATTTGAAGATCCCTCTATATATATATATATATCTATATTATAAAAGAGGGATGTTATCAAGAGAAATTGGATAAGAGATATTGGAAAAGAGAAATTGGATAAGAGATATCTATAATATAAAAGAGGGATGTTATCAAGAGAAATTGGATAAGAGATATTGGAAAAGAGAAATTGGATAAGAGATGTCTATATTATAAAAGAGGGATGTTATCAAGAGAAATTGGATAAGAGATATTGGAAAAGAGAAATTGGATAAGAGATGTCTATAATATAAAAGAGGGATGTTATCAAGAGAAATTGGATAAGAGATATTGGAAAAGAGAAATTGGATAAGAGATATCTATATTATAAAAGAGGGATGTTATCAAGAGGGATGTTATCAAGAGAAATTGGACAAGAGAAATTGGATAAGAGATATCTATATTATAAAAGAGGGATGTTATCAAGAGGGATGTTATCAAGAGATATTGGACAAGAGAAATTGGATAAGAGATATCTATATTATAAAAGAGGGATGTTATCAAGAGAAATTGGATAAGAGATGTCTATATTATAAAAGAGGGATGTTATCAAGAGAAATTGGATAAGAGATATTGGAAAAGAGAAATTGGATAAGAGATATCTATATTATAAAAGAGGGATGTTATCAAGAGAAATTGGATTAGAGATATTGGACAAGATAAATTGGATAAGAGATATCTATATTATAAAAGAGGGTTGTTGTCAAGAGAAATTGAATAAGAGATATTGGACAATAGAAATTGGATAAGAGTGATGTTATCAAGAGAAATCGGATAAGTGATATCTATATTACAAACGAGAGATGTTATCAAGAGAAATTGGATAAGAGATATTGGACAAGAGAAATTGGATAAGGGATATCTATTATATAAAAGACGGATGTTATCAAGAGAAATTGATAAGAGAATTTGGACATGAGAAATTGGATAAGAGAATTTGGATATCTATTATATAAAACAGGGAAATTGAATAAGAGAAAATATAAGAGATGAGATTTTGAGGGATAAAAGAGGAGGTTGGGAATTTTGCACATACAACCCCGGTTTTTGTATTTTTGCCTATGGACCCTCCCCACAAACACACCCACACCTTTTATTCTCACCCCTTTCGGCCATTTTATTTCCAGTTCTATGAAGATTTTGAATCTTATCCTACTAGGACAAAGCTTTGTCCTACGTGGCAAGTTTGTCCTATGTGGTAATGACAATTTTGGGGGGACTTAAATTTTGGGGGAAAACTTAAATTTGGGGGGAAACTTGAAATTTTGTGGGAAAACTTGAAATTTGGGGGAACTTGAAATTTGTGGGGGTGAAAATCTCAGCCATTAAATAAACCGTGCCCTATGGGCACGGGTAATGACTAGTATATATATATATATATGGCCGGCCGGCCCTAGGGCATGCATATTTTGATAATTTTGATAAAGAGAGGAGAGAGTTCATCATTCTTCGAGAGAGAGCAGGCGTCCTCTTTAATTGGCATCTTGGGAGAGCGATAACCTCGACAATTGTAATCAATTTATCCTCTTTTATTTTCAGTTTTGAATAATAAATTTCAGATCTTTGTTAGTTCCTATCAGTATGTTTGTGTATATATATGTACTAGTCATAACATATGCCCGCGGGCACGGTTTATTTAAGATTTTCCCTCGCAAAATATTTATTCCCCAAAAAATTATTTCCACAGCCAAAATTGCGCGGAACAACAAATTAGCATAAAAATGTTTAGCGGTACGTGCGCCTTCGGAGCGGAACAACAAATTCGGTGCGGGCGCCTTCGGCACGGAACAACAAATTAGCGTAAAAAAATTTAGCGGACGCCTCATTCGGCGCGGGAAATTATTCTCATCTTTGCCCCATGGGTCGAAGAGACGGTGGGCCCCTCGTTGATGTTAATGTTAATGTTTTTCTCCAAATGCATCAATTGCGTGCACTCTTCTATTCCCAAGAAACTTTCATTCCCCATGAAGTTTCATTTTCCAGAAACTTTCATTTCTCTAGAAATGTTTTTCCCCCCAAAACTTTCCACAAAATCGCATCTCAACCATTCATTTCTCAAGATCAAATCCAAGCCGTCTTTCTATCAACTTGTTTGTCCTAGTCAGCCCTAGAATTCAAAAACAGTTGTGTTTTAATATATAGATGTATGTGTCTTTTGTGTATATTATATTGACTCATCATCGTGTTTTAATATATTGATGTATGTGTCTTTTGTGTATATTATATTGACTCATCATCGTGTTGTTGTTCACATATCTGATGAAGTGATATGCTTTGCTAACAATTTTGTTTAAATAGAATGTTATGTGAGGGTATGACAGTTTAGGTGTCCAGTCAGTGTGGATCGGGTTATATGAAGGTTATGTACTAGAGAGTATGATAGACATGGATGAGGTTTTGGATTTTATCTTAGTGTATGGTATGAAAATTAAGTGGAGCTATGATGTTTTGAGTTATAAGGGTATGAAAATGGGTGAACGGCGAGGGGCATGAAATGGAGACGTCTAGTATGTACAAGATTGAATCCATGATAATGTTTTGTTTGAAGGATGAAATATAATTAGTTTTGTACTTGAATCCTGGTACAACAGTTGCATTTCCTGGAAAAGTGTTGTAAATGGATTAACGATTTTATTGATGTCTTGAAATCAGTTCTCAATAAAATATTGGGAGACCAGATGGAACAAGTGTTGCAAAGTAGCAAAACATGCGAAATGTACTAAGATCGCTTGAATTTTTGTGCAACATAGTAGCAAGGGCGCATGGCAGATTGAATCAAAAGGACGTAGAGCTTTAGAGTGTATGATATTTAAATAGATGATGTGGTCTATGTTATCATTGCAGGTTATTATTACACTAACTCCAGTACACCGTTGGTCACATGCTATGGGGTTTCTGAATTTTTTTAAGAGTCTGGACATGGATCACTTAAAGTGTCTGATGTACATAAGGATATCATTCTTGAACAATCGGGGCTGAGGGGATTTTGATGGCCTTCAAGAGAGACTACCTCTGTAGGAGTGATTAGAAGAATGCAAATCACTTTCGTAAGCATGATGCCATGTATGTGACCTTGATCTTCATCGCAACTTTTGTGCAGTGCTACGTGTGGTCCTGAAAATGGGACACATGTATGAAGTGTCCATGTCTCATAAAGTGTCCAACACCCACATCTTTACTAGTATGATACGGGGACACATGGAATATAACATAATCATATATCATATATCATATTTAGATAAGCAATCGGCTTTCTTCAATTCTTTTTATTTAACGAACATGACATTGACATTGTTGAAAAAAGAACTTGTCCCAATTATGGATGAATATTGGAGCAAAAGAAACATAAGAGTCAGACCCCATCAATATGTTTTGCTTATATTTCTAGCTTATTCTTCATACATGCTTTTCTAATCATACCATTCTTTACAACAATACATATTTTCTATGTACATTTCATATGAGCAGTGTCTAAGTGGTGGGTCATGAGTCATGAGTGTTCAAGTGTCTGAAGTGATTGAGTGTTTAACACCACAAATTTTTGCAAAACGGAGGTCCTGGTAACACCGCTTTAGGGTTTTAGTGTAGTCTTATGGGGGCATCAATTCGCCCCAAGGTCAAATCTCATTGGGCATTCATATTATATGGGGAGAGGAGGATTTGAGGGGGAAAAGACATAATTGCAAGTTTTTGCTGATAAAAAGAGCCTTGGACTTGTCAGACATGCAGTACTCTGGTCAACTCAATGCAGGGACTGTAAGAGAGGAGAAAGAAGAGGGGGGTTAAATGAGACAGCAGGGAGGCTGGGAAGAGAAAAAAGGGGAATAAGACAATAAAGTTGTATAAGAGGGGAGTCTGACCTATATATTAATTCGAGGAGAAATCAATTCCCTCTGACACCATTTTTAAAAATTTGATCACATTTGTGGTAGGGCATGAGTGGAGGAAATACGGTACCTTTTTGCTGTGCAACTGCTGGATTCATTTGTTATTGCTTATCTAGTATTGGCATTTGGATGGTTTTAGCCCTGAGTAAGCTAGCCATTTAAACCTACTGTCCATTTACGGCTTGCATTACCCAACTATTCCCCTCATGCCAAGGACTCCACATAAGCCAAATTTTGACTAATGGTAGTATGTTATAACATCTTTTCAAGCCTCTGGCGTCTCTTTTCATGTATACTTTTATAAATGCGAAAATGCAACCCTTTAATGGTCCTACACCTGACTATGGTGCAGGCTTTTAGTTGCAGGAGATCAGTAAGATGTTAGCCAAAGTTCATAATTTCTTAGAAGGAAGTGATTGTAGCATAGGTTTTGGCATGTTAGCCATTGATGATGTGAGGACCCCAGAAAGAAGCTGGGATTATGTGCACAGATTGGAAATCTTTACTGAATTGTGAGTTCCTTGTGAATTTTTTACTAGTGTCTGAGGCTTGTAAGCAGGTGACAATGCGATGGTTGGGGAATTACCCATATAAGCCCATGTGGCAGGAAACCATTGAAGCATATTATACATAGCAATTAGATAATCACTGAAAATGAAGAAAATTCAAAGCATGCAAGTACAAACATTGAGTTGCTTGTAGGGAACTAACTTGTCTCCTAATGACCAATAATTGGGCAGACCATAACTATTCGTTTTTGTCATAACAATGGTGGAGACTTTGTGCGTTTGAGATGAGTCCAATACTTCTGAAGAAAAGTTCTCCCAAATGTTTCTTCTAGGTGAAGACTATATGTGTATTTTAGTCAAAGTCATGCGGACTTTTGAAGATAATTTCGATTATGCATTGAACAACCATAACTGGTCTTTATTTTTTCTCCTTTTCTTTATGCTAGTAGTTTTTGTTACAATATATTTCTTAATAGAATACTTTTTAGTAAAATGATATTGGCAATCATATTTTTTTTTCGGTCAGTTAGTAACTAGCAACATTGCCAGGCTTGCTTATTGCTGCAAACATGATATCTTGTCCAATTTCTTAAGAAAACCTGATCCTTAAGTTTTTTTCATGAACTATGAGCAAAGGGTGGTTCCTTTATGAACGAGCATGTAAGGTCCCCTTGAGGGGTAAGAAAGGCAGTCCACGCTTTGTCTGCTGCACGAGAATTGTTTGAGTAATGCCATGTTACCGTGCAATGATAAGGCTTCATTTTGTTATATATTCTTCGTCCTTCTTGTTTATCAAGCGGTGACAAGAAGATATGCTTTTGGGTTGTATATGAAATATACCTTTTGTTTTATCTTAATTGTCTTCTCTCTAATCTGATAAAGCATATTCTTTAGCATTGCAGTCTGTTCTTAATATTAATAATGTTCAGGATACTTTTTCTATATTTTAACCTATTGGCTATCATTAAAGGAGTATACCTGTTGATTAGGGGCATGCGTTTCTGTTAGATCCGGAATAAGGAGGCGGGCCCGCGAGTAGGCGCGCGCAAGGGAGGCCGCCTCACCCTAGGGGCATTTTGACTCCTCTTTGATTTATTATAATTGAGTGGCGGACTTGTAATTGTTTAGAGGGGGGTTTTATTCTTAAGTTAGGGCTAGCCTTCATTTCATTTTAATGCTTGATTATTGAATGGTTTTGAGAGAATTCTTAGGTAGATCTTAGGAGAGTGCGGATGTCCTCGCTTTAGGCGTCGTGGGAGGGTGGTTGCCCCTATAATTGTAGCCAAAGTTATCTTTATGTCGCTATTTCTTTCAATATATTTTCAGATCTAGTTGGTTCATATCAATTTGGTATCAAAGCATTTACGATCAATGACGGCGTCGACAAGGAACGAAATGAAGCGGGGGAAGAGAAGAGTAATGGAGAGATCGAAGAGGTGAAGAAAACCGTGGCGGAAAATAGCAAGTCGATTGCTAAATTGACGACGGCCGTGGATCGATTTGCGACTAAACAAGATAGAACGGAGGACGCCCTCGCTCAGATCATCTTCCAACTTTCGACTCTCAATGAGAAAATTGGAAACGGCGGCGCGAACCCTAGTTCCTAAGAAAAAGGTCCCGCCTTTGGAAAATGGGAAAGAAAAGATGTAGACTTTCGACGAAGGGTTGCTTTCCGATGCCGACGAGTACTTCAAAGAGATGAAGATATGTGGAAGAGCGAGGAGGTCGTAGGACCTTGTCGGAGCAACGAGGTGGGTCGGCCGAACCACCAGAACCACCCCAGGGGTCGGTTGACCCTTACCGAGGGCGGGGGCCACCGCCTTGCCCAGGGCGACAGCCAGCAGGGCCGGCCAACCCTGCCCGACCCACTGGAGGGTCAGTCGGGCCTCCGGCAGGGTGTGGCGACCCCCGGCAGCCGCCAGGGGGCTTTTCCGAGCACGGTGGCCACAGATCTGGCCCTTTGGGGCTTTCGACGCTTCGTCAGGGACGTGAGGAGCAGTTTCAGGGGGCATGAGTTTTCTGGACCTGTGCATGGAGAGGTTTACCATTACGACGATGAAGGAGGGGGCGAGAAGTATGTTGATGAAGGTGGAGGAGCTTTCGGAGGTGACTATGGAGCCGGTGAGGGTTGGGATGAATATGGGGGACACGGTGGAGGTCCACGAGGTGACTTTGGGGCACATGGAGGATATGGGATACATAATGAGAGATGACAACATTATCACCAGCACATGTGCCCAGAGGGGAGACCAGACCAGGGGCATTTTGAGGGTGATGGCAGAGTACGGAAGCTGAAAATGCCAGTGTTTGATGGAGATGCCCCGCATGCGTGGCTTTTTAGGGCAGAGAGGTACTTCACCGCATATCACATGACGGAGGCTCAGAAGTTAGAAGCAGCGGCCATATGTATGGAGGGGAGAGCCTTAGGGTGGTATCAATGGAAGGAGAGACAACACCATTTCTGTAGTTGGGAGGAGCTTAAGGATCTCATTCTGGAGAGGTTTCGGGATCCCCACCTGGGAAACCTTCACGAGCCGTTATTTGCTCTCAGGCAGGACAGACCAGTGAGAGAGTACATTGAGAAGTTTGAGACACTGTCAGGGCAAGTGCGCGGGGTCACTGACGAGTCGTTGGAGGGCACATTCATGAAGGGTTTAAAGCCCATTATTCGCTCCGGGATTCGACCATACAAGCTCAAAGGGCTGGCTGAGGTCATGGAGATGGCACAGATGGTAGAGAACCACCGGACCGATGAGAGGATATGCAGGAGCGAATAGAGTGGACAGACACAACGTGGAGCTTCAGCAGTTATATGAGGGGTGAAGGCTATCACAGGGACGGGTCAGACGAGTGGAGAGAAGATTGTGGAGAAGAGCAGTGCACCGCCAGCAGAGGGTCAGTTCAGGAGGATGACTGACGTCGAGATGAGGGAGAAGAGGCAGAAAGGGCTCTGTTTCAGATGCGATGAGCGGTTCATCTCAGGACACCACTGTGGGGTTCGCAAGCTACAAGTGCTGATAGCCGGGGCAGACGAGGAGGATGACACAGAGGATGAAGAGGTCGAAGTGGAAGACGACTCCCACTCGGAGTAGGACCGCCAGAAACTTCATGCACCACCTGAGGACAAGGTGGATTTTCGGGGGCGAAATAATGTTAGATCCGGAATAAGGAGGCAGGCCCGCGAGTAGGCGCGCGCGCAAGGGAGGCCGCCTCACCCTAGGGGCATTTTCGACTCCTCTTTGATTTATTATAATTGAGTGGCAAACTTGTAATTGTTTAGAGGGGGTTTTATTCTTAAGCTAGGGCTAGCCGTCATTTCATTTTTATGCTTGATTATTGAATGGTTTTGAGAGAATTCTTAGGTAGATCTTAGGAGAGTGCGGACGTCCTCGCTTTAGGCGTCTTGGGAGGGTGGTTGCCCCTATACTTGTAGCCAAAGTTATCTTTTTGTCGCTATTTCTTTCAATATATTTTCAGATCTAGTTGGTTCCTATTAGTTTCCCAACACGCAAATGATTTAATTTGGGTTAGACGATGTGCCTGTCAGACAGTAGTTTAAATTAGGACTTGTATATGAAGTCCCATTATTTTGAAAGTTGAACTATTGCATAAGGATGTAGTACCCTTTTCATCACCGTATTATCCTTTTCATCACGATATTTGTATGTCCATTTGATTAAAGGCAACTCCTCTTTCTCATGTGACATGAAACTAGAGGGTAGGGCAGGGAATTGGGCCAAGCAGGGACCAGGCCTGAGCCCAGGTTAGGTTAACTTGGTTAAACCCTGGTTTTGGCCGTCCATTACTATCCTCGGTCTTGGGTCGAATACAGGTCCGGATTTTCAATCAGGCCAAGCTTGGGCATAGTATACTTCATACTTGGTTTGATGGGCCCGAATGAATAAATGCTTATGAATTTTGGGTCTAATTTTTGACGAATTTATGTAAGTAGCTATTTATTATCATTCTTGACATATTTGTATCCATTTTATGTAGAAGTTATAACGAATGGTTTAAGATGGTGAATATCCTACATTCTTATTGGAGAGCTATTCATGTTATGACGATAAAATAGAATATGAATTTATTACATAATAAATTCATATTCTTCTAGAGACATAAGTATAAAACTTTCACTCCTTGGTTCTAGTTTGTGAAATGAATTTTAAAAATTATGTACAATATTAAATTTTATTTACTTATCATGTGAGGGTGCGGATGCATCTTGGAATGAGCCTGATTATGGCTCGATTTTGGCACATTTATCATAAAATATTGTTTTCGACCTAGTATCCAAGCACAACAAATCTAAGCCGTACCCGCACATCAGATAGGTACCTTTAAAAACAGTTTGACCTTAAGCAGATGTCGGGATTCTTGGTTTCTGGTCCATGGAATCTGGATGGAAGCTATTTTTTTTCACAATTCTAGCAAAATTCTCTCTTTTCTAGACGTCTGTCCCCACTTATGGAATACACATCTCAGTGTTATGTAAGGGAGAATGTAGCTGTGTTGCAATTTCTCCTCGAGTCAGATCTGTAAATCTGAGCATGTTTCGACTTGAAGAAATTGATTTGGGATTCAATAAAAAAAACCATAGTCTTTCTCATGCAATTAAACTAAATGATGCACCCATTTTGATATGGAATGAGCCGCGAGCATTTGCAAACATTATTTTTGTAATTGGCACGAATCCCGTCACATGGAGCAGTTACAGTTACACGGAGAAAATTGAAAGTTTTAATTATTTTGGACTTTTAGAGTAATATTAGCTATATAGTTTCTTTTTATTTGGTGTAGAGTTTGAATCAAGTTATGATTTTACGTTTCCGTTTAAGCTTCTGTCTTTTTGTAGCCTTATTTATACAAGGGTAGTAAGATTAGTTTTCTTGGCTTTTAAGTTTTTTGTCTGTATAAAAAGGGCTTTATGCCTACTTTTGTACTCGGTAAACAATGGAGAGTTGATCGAATAAAGTTTAGAGAATTATTAGTGATTTGCGATGAACTCTACTTTCTTCTTGGAAACACTTTGCGTGAGAGGTCCCAATTGTTGTCCAGTTTAATTTTTATCTTTTATTTTAGAAAACACTGATGTTATTTTTTTCCCCAGTTACTCGATTCACACCACACCCTAGATCTATACCCTTTTACTGTTGTATCGTTTGATATTAGAGCCAATATCA
This sequence comes from Scilla litardierei, assembly GCA_030789695.1. Classification (NCBI taxonomy): domain Eukaryota; kingdom Viridiplantae; phylum Streptophyta; class Magnoliopsida; order Asparagales; family Asparagaceae; genus Scilla; species Scilla litardierei. Next base: position 20,149,802 of record CM061141.1, read on the forward strand.
TGTTCATCTACCTCCGTTATCTTCTTTTGTTCTCTCTTTAGGTTATGCTAGATTTGTTTTAATCTGTTTCGGAATGATACCATTTTTCATTGCTGTTTATCGCTATTGTGAGCTGCTCATTCTAAAGATGAATTCAATCCAAATCCAAATTTTGATGATGAACATGTTGACCTTGTAATTTCAGATCTTCAACCACCTACTTACCATCAGTTCTTGCGTTTACGTGGCTTTTGAAGCATTCTCTTCACAATGGTTACTTGGGGGGGTTTTATATCTTGCTTCACTTCAAAACTTTAGGATGAGTTTTCTTGGGGACTTTATGTGTAATGAGTCACGAGCACGTGTAACAGTTTGGAAATTGGAGCGAATTTTTTCACATGTAGGAGTTATAATTACGGAAGGAGAAAATAAGAAGTTTTAATTATTTTGAACTTTTAGAGTTCTGTTAGTTTTAGAGTTTCTTTCTATTTGGTTTATGTTTAGTTAAATTAGGATTTTAAGTTTCGGTTTATTTAAGTTTTAGTTTTATTCACAACTTATAAAATTCTAGCAGAATTAATTTTATTGACTTTTAAGTTTTGTTTTCATATAAAAATGCATTATTGCTTATTTTGTAATCAGCAAAGAATGGAGATGATTGTAGAATATTGGAAGAATCATTAACGGGTATGCGTTGACCTTAATTTCTTCATGGAATTTTTTCTATGCTAATTGCCTAAAGTGACGAGTGATTTGCTAATGTAAGAGAAACATGAACGGTGATTAGCTTAAACATCCATGCTCCCACGTACCATCAGTTTCTAGGATAACCGTCCTTGATTTGATGGTTCCGTTGGAAAATCTGTTAAAACAAAGGGTGTTGAATTAGATATTTAGGTAATATATTGTGTGTTAAAAATAGTTTTCTTGGAAAGTTTGTTTTCATTTTAAACATATTTTTTAGTAGAACCATCTCAGATTGATTATCCTAGAAATGGATAGTATATGGGATAGTATATGGTGTTGTTGCCAAAAATTGACGTCAACGGTTGATTGGGCCGATGAGGACGCATTTGTTAGATTGATCCTTCGTCAGCTGAGAGAGGGGATCCGTGAACGAGCACCTACGTGTCGGAATGAGCTAGGATCGGACTCCATAGATGGATGTTGATCTAGCTTCGCGGTATCTCCGTAATCCTGCAACATGAGAAGATCATTAGGGGGTCTATCCGACGCTCAAGTTAATCTCCATTAGATGAAAACATATAGAGTAAGATGTAGAGGAAAATAATAGAGAGGGAATTGAGAGAGTGTAGTTTTTGTGGTACTTAGCCATAACCTAGATTGAGATCTGACCTCCCCTTTTCCCTTTGGTCCCTGAGGTATTTATCTCCCTCTTGCTTTGTAACTTCCCTCCACCTTAAGTGGTCACTAATTGCTCAATTAGTGGGCTTTGAATTAGTTCTCAAGGAGAGTAACAATCCCCCCATTATTCAGCCCTTCATTGCCCCATTTAAGGCTATTGAAGTGGTCATTTAAAGTGGTGGGAGTTTGACTTAGTCATATGGCCATTAGTTGATAATTTGACTTGGTAATGGTTTATCCTCCTCGGCGGGCCTCGGGGCTATTGGGCCATGGCGTATCACCCTTAGTGGGCCTTGCTCATCGGGTAGACTTTTATCTACCCATTTCGTGGGCCGGACCCATGACGAAGTTGGTATCAACATACGGGGGAGGTTAATTGGATTCATTAAAAGAATACGTGCGTTTAAGCTAATTTACCAGTTTAACTTTTATTTTCGAAAACATCAGTTTTGTTTTTATCCAATTACCGAATTCGCATTATAAACCCTAGATCTAAACCCTTGCGTTGCCGCATTCCCCGTCACATTTGCTGCAGAATTGTTTACTTGGTGTTATGGTTAAGCTTGCCGAGGTAAACGTGCTGGGATTGGGTTAGCTCCTACGTGCGTAGAACCACGTGATTGGCCAACGTGACGTGGACCATTCCATCAAACCTTTTTTTGTTCTCTTGTGAGCCCCCACCACACAGTTAGAGGGGGAAAAGGAGAAATAGAGGTGGGTGGTGGGGCCCACAAAGAAAAAAAGGTTTGATCGAACGGTGCACGTCGCGTTGGACGATTACATGGTCCTACGCACGTAAGAGCCAACCCGATCCCATATGTACTTGTTGGATCATGGATTCTTATGCCCCTTCATTATTGCAGGGCTTTCTTATGCGGGGGATCAACTGGTCTATTCATATATGGATACTGCCTGTACTATTACCATGCTCGATCCGATATGTCAGGTTTCATGCAGACTTCATTCTTCTTCGGGTACATGGCCTGTATCTGCTACGGTTTCTTCCTCATGCTGGGCATGGTCGGTTTCCGAGCTTCCCTCTTGTTTGTACGCCACATATACCGGTCTATCAAGTGTGAGTAGCCGCTCCACCTGTCGTTAAACGTGTAAGCTTTGCCCCGGCGTGGAATTCCTGGGATCCGTTTCATGTGCCTGTTTCCAGATGTCGATCTTTGGCCTTTGGTTTAAACAAGCTTGTAATCATATGACATGGTGCATGGAGTGCTTTCTGCTTTGTAGGGGAGTTGTTTTACTTCATACAAACTGAGTATATTAGGTTTAACTATGGATGTGTTATTTGGGAACCAAGTTGCATACAGAAGCTATCGGATATGTTCGTTTCATCAGTATTGACTGTCTCATGGGCTGATGCCGCTTAAATTGATGCCTTCTTCCTGCACTTGTCTGTTGTGATTGTTTGGGCGGTTGTGGTAGAAAATGAAAGCAGGGAGTAAGTACGAAAATCATCCTGATTGCTGAACAATTTTTCTCTGAAAATTGGAACAAAATTTTGAGCTTGTTTCAACTAGGCCTAGGCCACATTAGGGGTTGTCTCTGATGTTGATTTACCAACTCAAACTTAATATATTGGATTATTACCGAAAGCCACAAATAACACATGACTAGAGAGAATAAAGACTGCAAAGCAATGGCAGAGCACCGATGCTATCTGCTAAGCAGCAACGCCACTGGCCCCGACGCCGGCATTGAACTCCCTCAACAAAGCCACCACCTGCGTCATACTTGGCCGCCTCGAAGGGAAATCATCCACGCACTGCAATGTGATCTGCAAGAACCTCTTCATCTCCTCAACCTCCTCCCTGCTCGCGTCCACCGCCAGCCCCTCGTCGATCACCTCCGTCCCTCTCCCCTCCCCCGCATTCATCTTCACCCACCCGACCAAATTGGTCTCCCCGAACTCCTCCTTGTCGGTGGGCCGCCGACCCGTTATCAGCTCCAGCATCACGACGCCGAACGAGTACACGTCCCCCTTCGCGGTGCAGCGGAAGCTCTGGTAGTACTCCGGCGGCACGTAGCCGGGGGTGCCCGCCAGCGTGCTCACGCTCAGATGGGTGTCCAACGCGCTGATCAGCCTCGCCATCCCGAAGTCGGAGACCCTGGCCTCCATCTCCCCGTCCAGCAGCACGTTGCTCGACTTCATGTCCCTGTGTATGATGTGTGGGATGCAGCCGTGGTGGAGGAAGCACAGGCCCTTCGCCGCCCCCCTCGCGATCTTCTTCCTCTCCTCCCAGCCCAACGCCCTCGTCCTGCCGTGGAGCACGTCCTCCAGGCTGCCAAACTCCATGTACTGATACACGAGCAGCCTCTCCTCCCCAATCTTGCAGTACCCCAGCAGCGGCACGAGGTTCCTATGCTTGATCTTCCCCAGAGTCTCCATCTCCGCCACGAACTCCCGGTCGCCTTGGTAGCTTAAATGGATCAGCTTCTTGATTGCGACCGCCGACCCGTCTTTGAGCGTGGCCTTGAAGACCTCCCCGAAGCCGCCGGAGCCGATCAGGCTGGCGGCGGAGAAGCCGTTTGTGGCCTCGATGAGCTGAGAGAAGGTCAGTTTCCGTAGCTGCCGTTGGAATGTCGCGACGTTGATGCTGAGAGCCTCCTTTTCCTTGCCAATCTTCCATATTGTTGCCGCTTCGGCTGCTTGTAGGCTGCCCAGCATCTTGGCTTCCGCCGCTTCCTTTCGCCTTGCTCGCACCGCAACAGCCCATACGATGATGACACATGCCAACGCCACTGACACCAGCACGCCGAGAACAATGCTGTTGGCCCAAGCGGCCGCAGAGCCCCTCCTCCCCTCCGTTCCGTTGTCGGGCTGAGCCGATGCCGATGCCGGTACATTGCTTGGTGCCACCTGGCATGGAGGCAGGGGAACGCCGCAGAGTCCGGGGTTGTTCGCGTACTGGCTCGCCGGAAGCGTGCTCAGCTGCCCTCTCGAAGGGATTGGCCCCGTGAGGCCGTTATCCGACAGGTCTATCTGCACCAAGAACGAGAGGTTCGAAAACGAGTCGGGGATCGTTCCGTGAAGCCGGTTGTGAGACGCGTCGAACACCCCTAGGTTCCGGAGCTGGCCCAGGGACGATGGGATCTCGCCGGTCAGTCCGTTGTGTGCTAAGTCAAGAACTTGGAGGACCGACATGTCGCCCAGCTCCGCAGGGATCTCGCCATGGAGGTTGTTGTACGAGAGATCGAGATACTCCAACGTCTGGTAGTGGGTCCAGTCGCTGAGGGCCGCGCCGGAGTAGAGCCTGGTGAAGTCGCATGTCTTGAGTGTCGGCACTTGCAGCAGTCTCTCGGCCCTGATGCCGGCGAATTCCAGGAGCCCTCCAACGCCTTTGCACGAGTTGCCTACGTTCCTGACGAAGGCCAAGGTGTTGCCCGACAGGATCCCCGACGGTGCCTTTGCTCCAATTTGCCGGCCAAGTCTTGGCGGGATCTCGCCTGTGAGTCGATTGCTGTTCAGGTCCAGCCACACAAGGCTGCTGCAATTGCCGAGCTCTACGGGGATTTCGCCACTCAGGCTGTTATTTGCCAGCTGCAGGACTGCAAGCCTCGACAGCCTCCCAAATTCTCTCGGGATCCTCCCCCCGATCTTGTTGCTCGTCAACGATATCCACTCGAGGTTGCTGCAGTTGAGAAGATCTGGCGGGATGTCTCCCGAGATGAAATTGTTGTTGAGGATGAGATTCTTCAGTTTCCTGCACTGCCCGAGCTGCGACGGAATCGCGCCGTCTATGCCGTTGAACCACAGCATCAGTTGTTCCAGGCTCGCAAGCCGGCCAAGCTCCGCCGGTATTGGGCCACGAAGGTAGTTTATGCTGACATCAATTGTCCGGAGCTTCGAACATCTTGCTAATTGTGGCGGGATTTCGCCGGCGATCATATTGTCGGGAAGCCGCAGCTCTTCTAGCAGAGTATCGCCCGGGCAGATTTCAGGCGGTAGCTCTCCGGTGAGCTTGTTCGAACTGAAGTCGGCAATCTTCAGGTTCTTGCAGGAAGAAATTGCGCTCGGGAACCGTCCTGATATGAAATTGTTGCTCAGCTGCAAGGTTTCCAACGAGGAAAGGCCCGCAAGAACATCGTTTGGAGTCGGACCGGACAAGTTGTTGTTGGACAAGTCGAGCGATCGGAGCGACGAGCACGAGAAGAACGAGCCGGGAATCGAGCCGGAGATGTTGTTGCTTGCTAAGTTGAGGTGCACAAGAGACCCGCAAGCATTTCCGAGGCCAAGAGGGATCGAGCCGGTGAGGTGGTTGTTAGAGAGGTCCAGGCTCTCCAAGCTCCATAGGTTTGCGAAAGAGTGAGGGATCTCTCCAGTGAGGGAATTGTACGATAGATTCGCAATCCTCAGATTGGTGCAGTTGGATAGATAAGCAGGAATGGCGCCAGTCAGGTGGTTCATCGACACATCAAGTTTGATCAGGCTGGGGCAAGAGTTTTGGGACTGGGGCACTCCTGGCATTGTGCTGGTCAAGTTGTTGAAGGAAAGATCTAAAACTTGGAGATTCTCCGAAATTGCTAGAATATTTTCCGGGAGAGGACCCGATATGTTGTTGTGGGAGAGGTCTAGCTGCTGCAATGCACGGGGGAGCTGTATCAAAGAAGAGGAGCTCACGGAGAGACGATTGCCGGAGAGATCGAGGACCGATAGCTCGTGAAGAGAAGCAAGAGGGTAGAAGGAGAGATTCCCTGAGAGGCTGCAAGAGCTGAGATTGAGATGGCTAACTCTCCCTTCACTGCACCACACCCCAAACCAGTTGCATGGGTTTTTAGTAAGATGCCAGCTTGCTAAGAGCCTTTTGGGGTATGTTTGGATTGAATTTTTGAACAAGATTAGGGCCTCGGCGTCGGTTTTCGTACTTGGGCTTCGACCGGAGGTTGACGACGACGGCGGAGGGAATGACATGAAGACGAGTGACAGGAGAAGAAGCCGGCAGGCCTTCTCCATTGGTAGAAGGGGAGTGCGAGGGAGTGAGGAAGATGGCGAAGGGTAAATGTAAAGATTGGTGTGAATCTACTGAGAAAATTGCGAGGTTGTGTGGATTGCTACTTATAGCGTTGGGGGAAAAAGAGAGAGCAGAAGGAATGTTTGCCTTCTGGTCAAAGATCATGATCCAATTCCTTAGAGGGGAGGAGTAGGTGTTTTCTCTCAATCCCTGGTGGTATTTTTTTTTTTGCTTCAGATTTCTTCAAGCTTTCGCAATGTGACAACATGATGGGCGTATTGAGGTTGCTTTGGATAAAATATTTGAATTCCAAAGCATTTGGTCCGCCACAAAAGATAAGGCATCAATGAGCCATCTCACACCTCTCTCTACTGGCACGTAGATTGTAGGGGGGTGATGATGGCAACTCCTTTCACTTGTTACTCTTCCTTTCCGATCGCTGCTGCTCTGCTTTGTGCTTGTGCCATCTACTGTGAGTCTCCACTTGGGGTTTGAGTGGAGGTGGTCATTATGGCTGTAATGGCAACGAGTTCACATGTAATCTTGATTAGTCCCAACATGGCAGAACACTGGGATGTGGATGTCCAGCCTCACAAAAAGATGTCCCTGAAACTAGATTCTCGTGACAAATGATCCACGAATTGCTATTGTTAGCTGTAGTGCCAGTTGAAGATATGATTCCTGAGCTGACGAAATGGTCGGCAAAATTATGACAGAAATTTTTGTTTGATTTGTTATTGTAATGAAGAGGGATAACCTAAGGTTACACTGACTCTAGCCTGATTGGGTGAAACTTTCACCGTGAAAGCAAGAACATGAGTGGGTCAAGCTTGCGAGGATAGAATATGGTGAGCATAATGGCCGGGGGTGAGGCTTTTGATGCACCCGCACGAGGCCCGACCTCTCGGTCCACGAGCATGCCACACTGTCACGCCATGTTAACTAACTGATACCATGGGGATTTTCGGGATCACAGTGATTGGGGTCCAAGGAACAGCTTTAGTTTCCAGAGCGTTGTTTACTGAAAAGATTTCTGGTTATGTTTCCTGTGTCTCCCCCCAGTGTTGGGATCATGAACCAACAAGGAAAAGGTCTTGGAGTTCTTTAAGCTGGGCTTATGTCCAAATACAAACATACTAACAATTTATATGCATATATCAAACATACTGATTCGCTTTCGGGCATCAAGCACATAGATTTGCCTTTAGGCATCTTTCAGTAAGCAGTTACCTTACCTTCGGATGACATTGTTGTGCGCCGAGCGGAAACAATCAGATCGCTGAAGTATCTAGCACGAAGAACAAATAGAGAGAAAGCAAACAAAAGGATTTAGGAGATACAAAAGGCACTCAACCACTCCAAAAAAAATCCTCACAATTAGCTCTCTCAAAGATCGCTCACAATGATCCTATGAAACTTCCAATAGGATCTCATACAACTCTCCCCAATGCTTCAATAGAAGCTCAATTGGATTCCCAAATTCTTCGATGCTAATAACCAAGGACTTGCCCTCCTTTTATATTGAATTCCCAAATTCTTCGATGCTAATAACCAAGGACTCGCCCTCCTTTTATACTAGATTTGGGGGGGGGGGGGGGGGGGGGGGGGGGGGGGGGGGTTGGTGCACCAACCATGGACAGTTCATGTGTATATCAAGCCAACAACCACAAATCTCTACCTTGACGAGATGTTAGGTCTATGTCACACAATCGACCGTCAACGCTCATCCTCGGTAAGAATCCTCTCGCGTTCCCGTCATCTTACCTCGAAAGGCTCATATAGCTTCGTAGAGCGTCATTGCCCCAGAAGGGGCCACCAAAGTCATCTCATATCGTCAACATACAAGTCCGAGCCATACTTTAACTTGACTCCAATATCGACCTTCATAAGCTCGTCCGTCGAACAATCATTAGTGCCAAGTAGCTCCACCCGATCCTTGGCTTCATCAGTCGTCGTTGATTCCATCTCATCACACCAATCTTTCCTTCGTCCACATAGGTCGTCATTGTGCTCCACCTCACCGCATAAGGTCGGATACTCATTACACCTGACAACGAAAGCAAACGAGACCCTTCTTATAGGTTGGCATCTTTCATACCTTGGTTTCCAAACTTTGATAAAATCCGTCCGCTGTGCAAGTTGTGGGGATAAGGTATCTCTACCATACTGATTTGAACCATCACCTCTATTAGCACTACCTATCCGGAGATCATCCAATGAGTCGTCTTTGGTGCGTGCGAGCTTGAGTCGGTAGCTCGCTCATCTGGAACTCTCGTCGTCTTCATTATCACCGTACCATCCAAGTAATAGAGGTTGCCTTCGCGTTTTCCCTTCATCAGAATCATTGCTTCTCGTGTCACCTTCCAAGCGCCGTGCTCCATAGTCACTTTGCAACCCTTGGCTTCAAGTGAACCAAGCGATATCAAATTGTACTTCACGTCAGGCACATAATGAACATCGCCTATGTCCCGTGTGATACCATCACTCATCTTTATGCGGACCGTGCCAATGCCCACCGTCGTGCATGCTCCATCGTCTCCAAGAAGGACTTTACGCTTACTACCTTCATGGAAAGTAGTAAAGTACTCTCTGTGGGGGTGTCATATGGAACGAGCAACCCGAGTCGAGCACCCCATCCCCCCTTCATCACCCTCTCCGTCGCACCAACTAGGACCCACTCATCCACCTCCTCTCTTTTGACGATGTTGGCGGTAGCATCCTTCTTCTTATTGGCCTTTGGGCACTTCCTCGCCCAATGTCCTCTTTCCTTGCAAAAGGCACAGTGATCCTTCTCGATGTCTGTGCGTGGAGCTCTACTATTGTCCCTCGTCTCGAATCTATGGTTCCCTTTGCGGCCTCCACCTCTTTCATTGCTCCGGCCTCTAACCACGGTAAGCACTTCGGACCCTTGACCCCTCATCTTCTCATCATCCTTCTTTCTAAATTCATTGCTAGTAAGAGCGTTAGAAACTTCATTGAAGGTGATAGATTTTTTACCATAGGTTAAGATCGAAACGATGTGCTCATGGTTTTTATTCAGGAAGTTGAGAAGAATCATCGCATTGTCCTCATCTTCCACCTTGACGTCGATGTTCCTCAAATCTGTGAGGAGTTTGTTGTAGTAGTCGAGGTGTTCTTCAACTGAAACTCCTTCCTTCATCTTGAGGCCAAAAAGCTTCTTCTTTATGTGTAGGCGATTCTGAATGTTTTTCTTGATGTACTTCTCACCAAACGCATCCCATAACGCTTTCGCATTCGTCTCTTCCATGAAAGGGTATTTCTTCTCCTTTGTCAAGTAGAGCCGGATCGTGCCGCAAGTGGTCTGGTTTATCATCCTCCACTCCGAGTCCGACATCGTAGTCGGCCTCTCATCTAGTACTTGATCTTGACCAAGTTGGTTCAAGATGTCAAGTACTTCACATCTCCACATGCCGAAGTTGATACGGCCATCGAACTTCTCAATTTCAAACTTTGTATTGGATACGATAGTTCGCGTTGTTGAAGATTGCGCCATTGGAGTAGAAGAATTGTCGTAACCACTTTTGCTCATCTTCTTCGTCTAGATCTTCGTCGCCAAAGCTCTGATACCAATTGTTGTGCACCGAGAGGAAGCAATCAGATCGCCGAAGTATCTAGCACGAAGAACAAATAGAGAGAAAGCAAACAAAAGGATTTAGGTCGCCTAAACGACCAAGGAAACACTTCCCATATTTTCAATTAGGAGATACAAAAGGTACTCAACCACTCCAAAGAAATCCTCATAATTAGCTCTCTCAAAGATCGCTCACAATGATCCTATGGGACTTCCAATAGGATCTCATACAACTCTCCACAATGCTTCAATAGAAGCTCAATTGGATTCCCAAATTCTCCGATGCTAATAACCAAGGACTTGCCCTCCTTTTATACTAGATGTGTGTGTGTGTGTGTGTGTGTGTGTGTGTGTGTGTGGGGGGGGGGGGGGGGGGGGGGGGGTTGGTGGAAGCCCATGTGTATATCAAGCCACCAACCACAGACATTTCAAAGAGTTGTTTTCAGATAACGACCGTACGGATTAGTCTTCGGGCAACAAATGCATGGTTTCGTATTTGGACATTTTCCCCTAATGAGTTATCGTTGGATGACATTGCAAAGAATCATTTTTAGATGACAGACACATGGTTTCACCTTTGGGCAACAAACGTACATGTGGATTCATCTTTTAGCATTTCTATATAAAGAGTTACATACTAATGGTGTAGATACATTTTCTGACTGGGGCCCTTTAGCAGTGGGACCCAGCCTTCGACTTGAGAGCTCAGCCTGACTTGGCATCAGCACAGCACAGCTCGACTAGGGACAACCCCCCGAGGTCGGTTCCCTCGGATGTATAAGGACGACCCAACACCCACCCACCCACCCACCCACCCACCACACTCCCCCACCCCGAGGTCGGCTTCCTCAGCATTCAAGGACAACCTCAGCAAAGTCGGCTCATCTAGTAGCCCCTCTCCATGAGACCAGCCTCTTCAGCAACCCCTCTCCACAAGGCTGGCTCTTAGTTAGAGACATACTACAAGGACGACATTACTATCTGAGGTCAGCTTGTTCAACCACGTGGGCCCAAATGCTTGCTTGCCTGGTAGGGCCAGCCCACTCAATCAACGCGACACGATCTTGTGGGATCCCATCATGCGATGATAGAGGATCGAAAGAGAGATGAGACTTACGTTAGCGTACGCTTCGCTATAGTCTCTGAACTTTGCCCTTGGATTCGCCATAACAGTCGGTACTTTGTCACAGAGGATCAAAGCAGTGTTTCACCGTCTAAATCTCTATTTGGAAGAAGAACTTAAATGGAAGGGAGAAGAGGAAAAGCCTTGCCTTATGCAAACTTATGGCATGAAGGATTAGCCTTAAAAGCCTTACCCTTGGGTCCTATTTATAGGCCAAGGGGGTAGTTATTATAGGAAATAACTACATATAAGCTTATTAGCCCATATTAGCACTATTACTTATCCTCTTCCTTATGCACTTATCAAGTGCCTTTATGCACTTATAAAGTGACTTTTTCCACTTATCGAGTGGTCCTTTTCACACATGAAAAGGTTCCCTTCGCACATGCTTTCATGTACGCGACATCTGAGGTCCATAGACCCTCATACATTCCCTCATGGGTGTATACATGTCGTCTATATCCAACATCTCCCACTCACACTTGAGGGGATTGTAGGGAAACATCTTTTTCTTTAGTTCTTCTGTTTATCATACTGAGAAATAGACCGTGTGACCGTCATGCGCATAGAGTCCGCTGTTGTGTACTTGTTAGAGATACACAACACTCCTTGGGGTGCAAAGTTGAGTAGATCAACGCATGTTTTACCCTAGATTATTTCTTCACATTTCTTTTACTTTATATTCAACAATTGAATCCCATCTGGATTACAATAGGCTGGCCAGCTTTGAATCTCTAAAGTCCAAATGTGAATATTAAATTAATCTTCCTCTTCTTGCGATCCTTTCCATCTTGACTTGACTCGCTTTTTTACATGCCCCGCCGGACCGAATTAACCATTGTCCATAAGCAACATGCTAAGACATCGATCACCTAGTCAAATCTAAAAGGAACCAATTAGAGTCCATAAGGGTAAGAAGTTAAGACCCATGTGGTCTTTGGGTCTCACATAATAGTAAACACAATTACTATTCTAACCGAATGGTCAAATGCATACGTAGTATGAATACGTATTACAACATCACTCCTTTCCCAGGGAGCGTATGTCTTAATGATGTTGTAAGGATGATGATCAGACACCACAATGTCCGACTTTGAGTCCCTTTTATTGCTCATTAATTTCCTGGACCCACATCCCGTATAAGACAGATAAGATTTCAAAAATCCTCTTAGATCTTTTGTAAGCATCCATATGATGCAAATCTTTCATACGACCATTTTGTTTAAGTCATGACTCTAAATCATCCGTCTGATGATTTTGACTTTAAACAGGTCGCATCTTTATCTTATCCGTCTGATAGAATAAAGGCGGTTGCTCATGTGAGAGAGCCAACCTCAATCTGTCCGACATACTAGAAAATATAGCTGAGATTAAAAAAAAAATGTACACAAACATTTTTAAGAAACTCATATGCAATGTCGAAAAGAACTTATTCTTTTATTAAATTTGATCTTTCATAGACATGGGAATATACATTGATACAACTCAGCTCTTACGCAATCCTTGAGATGTTAAGTGTTTGTAAAACATATCTCTGGGGATCGCCTTCGTAAGCGGATCCGCTATCATCTCATGCGTAGATATGTACATAATGTCTACTTTCTTGTTCTTATCATATTCTTTTGCAAATTTGTAGCGGATATCAATGTGTTTGGTCTTACAATGGAATTTTGGATCTTTGACATAGGCTATAGATGCTTGACTGTCACTGTATATTGGTACATCACCTGAGTCACTTGCATCAATTAGCTTGTCTAAGAACCTCCTAAGCCAAACAGCTTCTTGGACCGCCATGCTAAATGCTACAAATTCGGCTTCCATAGTTGAAAGTGCGATGCATGATTGCTTCTTGCTACTCCAGGATATTGCACCAGATCCGAGTAGAAAAACATGTCCTGAGGTCGATCATCGCTCATCGAGATCACCCGCCCAATCAGCATCAGTGTAGCCTTCGAGCCTCAAGGCATCTCCTTGATAGCATAAAGCATAGTCCGCAGTCCCTTTAAGATACCGCATTATCCTCTTAACCGCTTTCCAGTGTACTTGCCCTGTATTGGATTGGTAACGACTTACCATTCCAACGGCAAAACAGATGTCCGGTCTTGTACACATCATAGCGTACATAAGACTACTAACTGCACTGAAATATGGAACTTTTTCCATAATTTCCTTTTCCTTTTGGTTCTTTGGACACATTTTCAGACATAAATTATCGCATTTGCTTATAGGAGTATCAATGGACTTACAGTCCTGAATATAAAAACGTTCTAGAACCTTCTTTATATAAGTCTCTTGTGAAAGAGAAAGAAGTTTCTTCGAACGATTCCTTGAAATTTTAACTCCAAGGATATATGCGGCTTCTTCCATGTCTTTCATCTCAAATACTGATGAAAGCCAAGCCTTGATATCCATCACAAAGCCCTTGTCATTTCCGGCTATTAAATTGTCATCTACATATAGAGACATAATAACATACTTGCTTTTGATCCTTTTGATATATACACAGTTATCTTCATCAAGCATGGTAAAACCATTTGATAAGACAACTTCTTGAAATCGTATATACCATTGCCTCGAGGATTGTTTAAGACCATATATGGACTTACGAAGTTTACAAACCTTATGTTCGTTTCCTTCTTTTACAAACCCTTTTGGTTGTTCCATATAGATCTCCTCGTCCAATTCTCCATTGAGAAAGGCAGTCTTTACATCCATTTGATGTAATTCGAGGTCTAAGCAAGCTACCAAAGCCAGAATCAAGCGAATCGAGGTAAAACGAACAACAGGTGAGAAGGGCTCTTCGTAGTCTATCCCTTCCTGTTGCGTAAAACCTTTCGCGACAAGGCGAGCTTTATATCTGTCTATAGAACCATCAGCCTTATGCTTGATCTTGAGAACCCATTTGTTCCCAATAGCTCTACGTCCTCTGGGTAAGTCAACCAAGTCCCAAACTCGGTTAATTTTCATGGATTCTAATTCCTCCTTCATCGCTTCCATCCATTTATCTTTTGCAGGGCATGATACGGCCTGTTTGAAAGTAGCAGGCTCGTCATCTTCTTGTAGTAAAGTCATAAAGATTTCTGGGAATTCATCCTCAAATCTTAGAGGAGCTAACCTTGTATGACTACTACGTCGCATTTGAGATTCTTCAAGTCCTTGTTGACTCGAAGTTGGATCAATTCTAATATTACTCCCACTTGGAATGTGATTAGAATTGCTCCCACTTGGATCATTATTCCTATATGGAATAGGATTCGCATCATTCGTATCATCCATTGGTGAAGGTGGAAATATATTTTAGTCTTCACCAAGAATTCTCCCACTCGAATGAGGTAATCCTGGTTGATCATAAACCTCAAATAGAGATAAGTCTTGACTTATCTCGCCCTGTCTTGGAAACTCATTTTCCAAGAAAGTAACATTCCTCGATTCAAATTCAATCAGTCCTCCATTGTCTTCCTGACCAATGAAAACATAACCTTTGGAGTTTTCTGCGTATCGTATAAAGATACATTTCCTCCCCCCTTGGCCCAAGTTTGCCATACTTATGGGAGGAAATATGTGCATAGGGTGCACACCCCCAAGGTTTTAAAATGCTTAAGTCAGGAGACCTTTGGTTCCACAACTCATAAGGAGTGGAGCTAACTGATTTCGAGGGTACGCAGTTCAAGATGAAAGCAGCCATCAATAATGCATCACCCCAAAAGGTGATTGGCAAGTTAGCTTGCGCCATCATTGAACGGACCATTTCCATTAAAGTCCTATTCCTCCTTTCAGCAACACCATTTTGTTGCGGAGTATAATGCATAGTTATTTGATGAACTATGTCCTTTTCATCACAAAGTTCCTTAAAACTTGCTGATTGATATTCACCGCCTCTATCAGTTCGCAAGACCTTAATCTTGCGATCTAATTGATTTTCCACTAAACTCATATAGTTTTTAAAGCAGGTTAATGCTTCACTTTTGTGGGATATCAAATAGATATGTCCGAATCGGGTGAATTCATCAATAAAAGTGATGAAGTAGGACTTCCCGCGTCTAGTCTTGACATTCATCGGACCACATATATCCGAATGGATGAGCTGTAATGGAACCTCGGCCCTTGTGCCGGTTCCAAATGGCTTGCGACAAGATTTCCCTACAAGGCAATGTTCGCAAGTCGGCATTTCGACCTTTGAAACATTGGATAGAAGGCCGCGTTTAGCAAGTCTATCCATACGTGTTGGTCCAATGTGACCAAGCCTTGCGTGCCAACAAATTACCTCTGACTCATAAATCGAAGAATTTGTAACAAGGAAATTTTCATTAAAATTTGAGGAATCGTACATCGTATTCAATACAATGAATCCTTTAAAAACATACCCAGAACCAATTACAGAATTATTACAAGACAAATCCACATTACAATTATGAAAGAACCAACTATAACCAAGACCCATTAAGACGACCACAGATATTATATTCATTCAAATATCCGGAGCGAAGAGAACATCATGAAGTAATACAATGCGGCCGTTGTCCAAGACGAGCTTGCACGTCCCAACGCCTTTCACTTCAACACGTGTGTTGTTTCCTACATATATCCACTTCGTTCCTTGGGGTATCCGGTGATACTCCACGAAGGACCGTCTGTTACTTGCTATGTGGTCGGTGGCACCTGAATCAATTATCCAAAAGGGATTAGATTCTACAAGAAATATTGAACTAGAAACACATATGTAACTAGTATTATTACAAATTACCTTGTCACCTCCATCCGCACATGAACGGGCAAAGTGACCTAACTTGTTGCACTTGAAGCACTTGATCTTCTTCAAGTCCTTCTTCTTGTGCCATTTCTTGTTCCCACCCTTTTGTTTGTGTTTCTTGGTAGACACTGGTTGCTTTTTATACTCATGAGCAAACTTCGAGTGATGTTTACATTTCTTTCCCCCGTGTGAGGAACTAGCAACCATGTGCACTTCTGTACTTGGCTTGGCGGCCGCAAGCCGCTCTTCCTCTAACTCGAGGTGCTTAGAAACATCGTTGAAGTTCTTGATGCTCTCATTATGAGTGAGATGCATCTTCATGTTGTCCCATTCGATAGAGAGGGAACGTGTCACGCCCCGCTTCCCTAAAATGGAGGCGAGACGTGAAAAGGTCCGCACGAGAGTGGAGCTGTGAAGCCCCAAACCCGATAAGCGTCAATAAAACATAAGCAGGTCCCTGTAACCACGAACGAAACAACAATAATAACACAAGGAGAGACAGAAATAAAATCTCAAATCTCAAAATTTGTCCAACATTAAAAATTAAGTTCAACATCCAGAAAAGCCACCATGCTAAAGGAAAGAGTCTAAAGGCCCAGAACAAGGCCAACAAGGACAAACATAACAAAGCATTGGTGCCACGCACCGACAACAAAATAGTCTAAACAACAACACAAACAGTCTCTACGACTGATCGCCCGTGTCCACAAAGTCCTCGTCAAACACAGGCTCGGGCTCGGCGTCTGCAAACACCTCGTCCTCAATAATGAACTCAGGCTCAGGATCTAACATGTGTCACCCAAAAGAGTAAAGGGGCACATGTCAGCAAGTGTAAAAGGCTTGGGCAAGGAAACTGAAAGGAAGGTAAACTAGCATCCTAGCAGTTATAGTATGCATGACATGGCAGTTATGGTAAAAGTGCACACGTAAGACATGTTGTAACAATAGGTGCAAGAGAACAATTATCATGACATGACAGGAGTAGCCAAGCTACTAACAATCTCAATCTTTTCACTAGTCACGTTTCGAGTTATTTGTAGATGTTTACGCCTTACAGCTGAACGGTTTATCATTCATGCTGATTGGCCGCTTAACACTATCCCAGAACCAAGAGTTTACGCCTTACAACTGAAGTTGCTGATCGGGCAGACTCCCAGTTGAATGGCCGCTTAACTCTTACCCCAAAACCCACGTGTAAACGAGCCAGGGTCCCTGTACACGATGCTCAGTAAATGAGCCAGGGTTGCCCCGCACAAGAGCTCGTTTCCTGGATCACAAACCAGAAGCGTATTTCATTTGGCATAGGGGTGCACCTAGCCTCAATCATTTCACAAGGTGTAGCGGAGCTACGCAATCACAGGAACACTTAAAGAATGCAATGACATGACAATTAATCCGCGTACCGTTAATGGAAATTAAACATGACATGGTAGTTGTGCAACATGATAAAAGTCGGATCTAGCTTCGTTGTCAAGCTAGTTCCTAAAATTGCGCCTAGGCGAGTATCATTTTGTCGTCTAGTCTCTTTTACGCCTACAACAAGTAAATGGCCTAAGACATGGCCCAAAACCCTAAGTGGCAAGTTTCACTTGCCTAGCACCGAGGATGACGATCAACGAGGCCGTCACACAAATGCTAACTACGGAGTTGAGATCGCTGCCATGGCAAAACAATATTAGAACAACATCCAACCTAGTTTTATTAGGGTTTCACAAAAACACAAATGGGCTATGAGGATATTAAGAGATCGAGCTATTACCGTATCAGAAGCGGAAGAACGATGCCGGGCAAGCACGGCAACGGAAGAAATGATCCGGAGAACCTAGGGTTCAGATCTGGAATGGATGGGGAAAATATGGAGAAATGGGGTTTTGGGGATTTTGGGGGTTGGAGATGGCCTAGGGGATGGTGGTAGGCAAAAATGGAGAGGGAAACTCCAAGGGAGGAAGGAATGGCTTGGGGAAATGTTGGAGGGTGATTTGGGGGAGAAAATGGCTCAGGAGAATGAAAGAGGGATGAAAGAAATCGTGGGTGGGGTTTAAATAGGGAGTGCTGGCGGCTGCCCAGAAATTAGGGTTTTAACACTGATTAGTCGGTCAAAGAGCAACCACTGACCGACTAGTTTGGGAACTAGTCGGTCGGTTGACCAAAGCAGACCGACTAAGTGTAAACAGTAACTCATGTACAAAAATAGGATTTAGATTTAGTCGGTCAAAGAACAACTACTGACCGACTAGTTTATCATCTAGTCGGTCGATGAACGTTCTTAGACCGACTAAGAATGAATAGTACTTGGTATAAAAAGGATCATAGAGCTAGTCGGTTAAAGAACGATTGCTGACCGACTAGTTTGCAACCTAGTCGGTCGACAAATGTTCTTAGACCGACTAACGATAAACAGTAGCTTAGGCGAAATTTACTGACTGAAACTAGTCGGTCCATGAAGGTTTGCCGACCGACTAAATCGTCATCTAGTCGGTCGGTTCCCCTTCTTGTACCGGCTAACGTGCACAGAAAGTTCCGAAATGGAGCGCGAAGCTCCGGGATCGATTCCTAAGACTCCGAGGCTTGATCTAATGATAAGATATGACCGATATGAAGCCCGTCACGAATGACTTACTCCAAGACCAACGATTCTAAGGAAGAAGTTAGAAAATCACGACGAAACGATCGAAAGTGAAAGCCACGGAGACGAAAACCACGCATAAGGAGAAAATCCACCAAAACATATATATATATATAATCCAGATACATGAAAACCAGTCGTTACAGAACATATGACAGCTTGGATTTGTTGCTCATCAGTGATCATATGACCTGCATCCTTTAACTCTGAAATAAGATTCGCCATGTGTCGCAGATGCATTCCCAGGGAATGATCTGGACGTTTTTTGTACGAATCAAATTTTATAGTTAAAGAACGAAGTTTGGTCACCGAGGTGCCACCAAACTTCTCCTCTAGCTTGGACCATATGTCTATAGCTAGGTCATATTCTCGGAAGATTCGCATTATGTCGTCGGCCATACTTGAAAACAACGTAATGCGAGCAATTTTGTTCTTCCGAGACCAAGCATCGAAAGCTTCCTTGTCTCTTCTGTGTTGGGCCGTAGTGCCCAACTCAGGTTCAATCATTGTGTTCGTCAGAGTTTCGAGCATATCTTGCTCCTCTAGAACATATTGTATCTTCATGGACCACAGTTTGTAATTATCGCCGTTGAGTTTTTCACCTTTGTTCAACTCAGCGACGATGTTCTTAGTAGCGGAAGACATTTTAGTTTTAAAATGCTGCAAAAGACATAAAGAAAAGTTCGATAAAAAAAATTGCATAAATTTTACATTTGATAAGTTACTTTCGAAAAATATTGAAGATGTTGCTCTAGAATCGGAAAGGTCATTACGATCCCAATCACCATCTAGAACAACTTTCAATATTTCCCCATCACTTATCAAACAACAGTATTCTTATAGTACTTGCAGCGGAAAAAACGTTTTTTTTGAAAACGTATTTTGAAAACGTATTTTGCAAACGTATTTTGCAGCAGGAGGTAGTGGCCTGCCCCAGCCATTGCCGGGGTCGAGCCGTGGCCGTGCCAAGGCCGGATTCTCCCCTCCCGTAGGGATCAGGCCCTCCCCCAGCAGGGGGCTTTGCCTCAGGCAACTGCCGCCGGCACGGTAGGGGCCGGCCATGCAGGTGGCCGGGGCCGAGGCTGCCGGCACCGTAGGGTTCCTCGGCCTGGCCCTGGCCTCGGCCATGGCCGGCCTCGGCCTAGCTCTGGCCGAGGCTAGGGCTCCCTTGGCCATGGCCCTGGCCATGACCGAGGCCAGGGCAGGCCTGGCCTGGCCCTGGCAGAGGCCAGGGCGCCTCTGCCCTGGCCGGCCTCCTTGGAGTCCAGCCGCACACCCCACTAGGGGGGTGGTCTTGGTTGTCATTGGCCGAAGCCAACCCCTTCCCCAATGGGGAGGGGGTGCATCATGCACCAAAGAGATACGTGTTCATCTTCTCCGATGAGAAGTTTTGAAACCACCATCTTCTCCGATGAGACACCCGTTCATCGAGAAAGTGGTTATGCTTTAATGGTCGTGTGCCAAAAAAATAACACACCTTCAAGACCGAAAACTTCACGCTCTACATGAAGAGAGTGCACATTCCCTATTGAATGGAGACTCAGCATCCATGAAGAGTGCGAGTTTGGCGAGATGAACGGTCAGTTCTTCCCGTCACGGAGAGTTCCTGCCATATCCGTAATGGCAAAAGACCCTAACGTGAAAAGAAAAACTTTTAACGTTCTCTCTGTCACGATGCGCTCCTATCATATCCATAATGGTAGGAAACTCATTCGTGAAAGATACAACGTGTCATTCATCGGTGAGACCGGGGCGAACCTGTGTGGCTCTGATACCAATGTGGGATCCCATCATGCGATGATAGAGGATCGAAAGAGAGAAGAGACTTACGTTAGCGTACGCTTCGCTATAGTCTCTGAACTTTGCCCTTGGATTCGCCACAACAGTCGGTACTTTGTCACAGAGGATCAAAGCAGCGTTTCACCGTCTAAATCTCTATTTGGAAGAAGAACTTAAATAGAAGGGAGAAGAGGAAAAGCCTTGCCTTATGCAAACTTATGGCATGAAGGATTAGCCTTAAAAGCCTTACCCTTGGGTCCTATTTATAGGCCAAGGGGGTAGTTATTGTAGGAAATAACTACATATAAGCTTATTAGCCTATATTAGCACTATTACTTATCCTCTTCCTTATGCACTTATCAAGTGCCTTTATGCACTTATAAAGTGACCTTTTCCACTTATCGAGTGGTCCTTTTCACACATGAAAAGGTTCCCTTCGCACATGCTTTCATGTACGCGACATCTGAGGTCCATAGACCCTCATACATTCCCTCATGGGTGTATACATGTCGTCTATATCCAACAGATCTCAAGCGGGTGGTCTGTGCTCTCTCTAGGCCATTACCTGTAACGACCCGCTCTCGGGGGCCCGTGGCGCAAGTATATTATTTTCTATAAACTTTCAATGATGCAGGTATTTTTATCGTGGACAAACTTTTTAAGATATCACGTGCATCACTAAGATGTCAACTAATCACTTTCATAAGTTTGTTACTTAATGACTTTTGAAATAATGTAATGTGTCTGTTGATGAATTGGTTTGTTCTTGCTATCTAATGCTACCGCCAATTTTAATGATGCACGCAAAGGTTCTACTTCTTGTTTTACCATTCTTGTGGAATGAACACCCTAACTAAGGACAAGTGATACTGGGCCTCAGGGCAAATTACAGATTATTGGGCCTTTGGGCATTACGGATAATGGGCCTTTGGGCATTACGGATATTGGGTCGCGGGCCATATACAGAATGTTTGCAATACGGCAAACATTGAACTACGGATTGACTTATGGACACTTGGGTGGGTAGTCTAGTGTAGTAGAGGCTGGAAAGCTGGATTACACTCTAGTGGTGAACTTGACCGACACCTGGCCAGGTCGGTGAGTATAGAGTCACGGGTAGCTCCCGTTGACTTGGGTGTGATGCTGGTCACCTCCCCCTCAGACACTGGGCTTGTCACTAGATAGGAGATTGATTGAATGAATGATGCACCCTTCTCTTTATCTCTGTTGATGCTACAACGTAAACTGCTAAAATTATTGTCATGATCGACTATTGTTGTGCACACCACACTTGCTATACATATTGCTGTACACACTACACCTGTCACGACTATTGCTGTGCACACCACACTTGTCATGACTATTGCTGTATACACTACACCTGTCACGACTATTGTTGTGCACACCACACTTGTCACGACTATTGATATACACACTACACCTATCACGACTATTGCTGTATACACTACACCTGCCATGCCAGTTACCTTACACACTACACCTTGTTGTGTTGCTACTTTGCACACTACACCACTCAGGCTCACTGCTCTACACACTACAGATGTTATGCTCACATGTTTCCATATGCTGCTATGTACGATCTTGTTGGCATCATAGTTGTAAACCATATTATAACCTTGCTGAGGGTCTTTTCCTACTAATGTTTTTAAATCTTGCCGAGCGACCCTCGCTGACGTATATTTCCTTGTCTGTGAAATATACGTTAGGTTTTGAGTAGAGTTCACCGAGGAGTTCACTTGGAGATTGAAGAAGGTGACCAAGAGAACCAAGATTACGAGATCCACTGCTGAAGACGGCGGACACATCGCAGCTTGCTAAAAGTTTAATAATTGTTGTATTTCTTTCAGGTGTATTTTAATTTCGTTGTAACTGTTTGTAATGGCCATGTTGGGCCTTAATTCTTTGTGTACATGTAATCTGGAAGTTGAGTGTAATGATGGCATCATTTTGTTGTTCTGATTGTTCGCAAGCAAGAACCTGACAAGTAGTCATACACAGACGCTTATTGGATTGGGGTTTCACCGCTCTAGCCCAAGCGGGCCCGCTCGCGTCCTCGCTTCCAAGTATGATGGGAAGCGGGGCGTGACAACAATCTATAATGATATAGTACCACACGTCACATAAACATACCATTAATAAAAATACAATCATTCTTTATCAATTTACACTTCAATCATACAATCACTGTTACATACCGCATAATACCATGTACACATTATAATATATATCACTACACGTATATACATGCACATATTACCTTACACCATACACAGACTTATATACGCCTTACTCATAGCATTAGGGTCGTCGTAATCTACCCATCTTAGAATCAAGCACGTCCTCAGACTTCCTTAAATAGGCCGACCTAGGGGTGAGCGGACTTAGACACTAAGGTCATTATATCTCAGCCATACATGCAATATAATGAAACAATATACATCCATATGCCTATACTTACTCATATATCACACACTTTCAAATACCTATACATACGTTCATACATATACATACTTACACTACTACACGCCTATCTCGTATCTACATAGAACAGTTATATACACACACCGATATTCACAACTATGATAATTTACATAGAGCTAGTATATATACTATTACATACATCCATATTCGTAGTCACAACATCCGACTATACATACTTCCTGGTATACACATGCTCATACATCATCCCGTAGTGCTAATACGACATTATAATCCTACCATACATACAACACACGTATTCATACAATATATATAAATACACACCTATAACTAACCACATACATATATATACGCGAGCACACGCTAGACATACTAACATATAGATCACATAATAAATCTGCACACACCACTATATGTACACTTATTATCATACATCTAACTTACGTATCACTGTACTAGCATACAATTACAATCTTTAACAAGTACGACTAAGGTATATATACTCCTGGTAACTAGCCAATACTAAATCTAATACTCACAGATATCCATATAGTGATATAGCTAATCGCTCGCCTAAGTATAAATATAACACTTACTAATCTATACTCAACTAAATATATATCACATATTACCGTACATACATATACAACACGGTAGATAATCACACTATACTAATATACTAAGGGTAAGCACACTCATAATGGGTGGTATATAGAGATTCGCACACACGGGTCCACACTCACTATATAATTATATGCACCACAACAACACCACAATCAATGCTAAAGGTCTCACTAAGCAATGATAAGATCTAAAGTGATAACTAAGCAAGTGTAGGATTCAGAGTTGAATGATGCAATGAACTAATGTTGTGATGGACGGTTCCAGATGTGGTATGGATAAGAGAGTAGTTTGGTTGGGTGACATAAAATATTTATGAAAAAATTAAATATTTAAGACGATAAGGACATGCGTAAAAATAATAACATCGTTATAATTTACGTAAAATAGCGAGCATACTGTAGAAGTTAAAACGTAAAATGTGATTAGTCAAATAATAGGTGAAGAGTAATATTGTTGTAGTGCTTGTTTGTAAATGGAAATAGGTTTGTTAAAAAATTTCTTTTTTAAAGTATGAAGACACCGATTATAAGGCTGACACACAAGATTTTGAAGTTCTATTTAA
This sequence comes from Scilla litardierei, assembly GCA_030789695.1. Lineage (NCBI taxonomy): Eukaryota > Viridiplantae > Streptophyta > Magnoliopsida > Asparagales > Asparagaceae > Scilla > Scilla litardierei. Next base: position 20,173,623 of record CM061141.1, read on the forward strand.
TCTAGGAAGGTATTTTGAAAGTATGTATGGCTCTGTAAATTCAGGGGCAATTTCTTCAACCTGGTCGTCGTCTGTCGGTGCCATAAATGGAACCGAAGGTAAGTCACAATAATTCTAAATATAGAAAAGAAGCAGTGCATAAGTATGACAAAAAGCAACTACGTATGAGCAAACCAGAGTGAAAAGTAAAGTACTGAGCAACAACTTGTAGGATCTAAATAAGGCCTAGAGGGGGGGTGAATAGGCCTTTGACCAAATTATCGCAAGATAAAAATTTAAGCCTAGTTTACAACATGCAGTTTAGGAATCAGACAATCAAAGCATTCACAGAAGACACAGAATTTAACGTGGTTCGGTCCCCATGACCTACGTCCACCCCAATGAGCAATCACTTATACTGTTTCTTTAAGAAGTTACAATCTCCCTTAGATTGGTGCCCCAACACCAACCTGTCAGACCAACTCAAGCTCACCAAAGCCAAAAAGAAACATACAAGTATCACTCCCCAACCCAACTTGCCCCAACAAGTTTGGTTCCCAGAGTCCCAAATAGCGGAAGAAATTATATTACAGAAATGCTGATCAAAACATTAATAACTTCACAAATAACAAAGATCAAGAGTTTAGAAAGCTCATTTGTGAAGATCTCTCTGGTTGTCGTCTTTCAGCACATCAGTAGCTTCGCAACGCTTCTTACGGAATGATGATCGGATGTATGTAGAAGAAGTAGTCGATGTCCCCGTGGAAGTAGTCGGTAGAAGTTTCTCACTCAAAGTGATCTCATTTGCTGAACAGGAGGAACTAGCTGCTCAACTTGCTGTCACTGCGCCGGGGATGAAGTCACGGTCGCAACGCTTCTTACAGAACTCAATTTGGATCTCTAGAACTCCACGTATTGATGAAAATGTGAAGAGATGTACATGGGTATATATAGGATCAGCTTAACGGGTCTGTGCACTGTGCGAGGGGATCCGCAGCCGTCGGCGTCGCGGGTTTAATGCGGCTGGGACCCGCATCCGCAAAAACGGCCTGTCGGCAGCCGTCCGATCGCGAATGAACGGCCACGATCGAGCCACGTCGCCCGCTGCTTTACGCGTCAGCGCCCGCCAGCGAAGACTCGCGTCGGCAGCTTTTCGACCGTTGGATGACGATCCGATGGCTGCGATGAATCCACGTCGACGGTGGCTGAGCGCGGTATACGGCGCCGCTATATGAACAGTACCGTATCTCTAATTTCCAGTGTATTTCAGACGTATTATTGAGTATTTTGGCACCAAATAAATCCCAAAAATTCTGAAAAAATTCTCAAAAATTCCAGAGCCCCATATATACATGTTAGAATTGTTTCACCTTATTTCTCCACTTGTAGAAAAAGTTTCTTCTTTGTATACTCTGTATTTTCTCGTATTTCCCCGTATTTTGACTTCAAACAATCTCCATAAATCCTGAGAAAATTTCCATGATGTTTATAGCCTATGTTTAACTCTAGGGTAGAGTTTCATAGCTATACTCTCTTGTTTGAGCAGCTTGCATAATTCCAAATGTAGTTTCAGCCTTGTATCTCTACGTACTTGAGTACGTACATGTGTAACCTGAGCAATCATGACTATAAGGACCTGTGACACACTCAACAAACATATTAGAACAGTTCAGTAGGGTTTGTTATCATCAAACATAGGTTAGGATGCTGTTTCCAACAATCTCCCCCTTTTGATGAGAACAAACCAGACATTAAGATTACATCAAAAATGTGTGAAGTGTGTGAGTGTGTGAAGCATGAATGGCAAAATGATATGCTCCCCCTATTGACATGCTCCCCCTATTGACATGCTCAATGCTCAATCTTAATATGCTCCCCCTATTGACATGCTCAATCTTAATATTTCTCTCCCCCTTTGTTTTCATCAAAAAATGTATGAAATAGCATATGAGGAGTGGAAAATTGAACATTATAAAGCAAAACAAACAGGCAAGACATCGATGACCACAATGAATAAATAAGCAATAAGCACTAAGTCATAACTACCATAATTCATCTCCGTGCTCAAGTGTGATGATCAAATGTTTAGTACATATGGAGAGGTAATAAGGAATACAGCCGGCCATAACCATCTTTTCAACTGAATATATGAACATCAAAGATTGAGTTTCCCCTTCTCATGTAATATGAGTTCAAGTTACCAATTCCAAACATGACCGAGAAGGATTTTTAAATGTGAAATGGCAGTGCTTGACGGACTTAACACCAACGCCAAAAAAATGACATTTATAGCATAAGTTGGATGTCCAAGGGTAGTATCAAGGACATGGATCGTATCCATTTTTCATACGAAGCTCTATGTATATATTTTGAAGACACTCGTCTTGCTATTCTTTTTATACACGTATATTTTGAAGAGAGCTTTTCTTTTTACCCATGCCTGGAAACATCATATCCCATTAAAACATAAATTAGTCCACCAACAACCACTTTTCTTATTCAAGATTACAATTCCATAGAAAAAACATTTTGATATGTGTAAGTGTGATTGGATGATGAAAAACGTTAGTTACTCATTAATGAATATGACCTAATTAAGCATGTAGTTTTTGAATGCAAGCATTGTTAAGAATATAATATTCAAAATCCATAAGACATATGTTTTGCATTTAAAGCTATTTCTGATGAAAAGAGCAAAATGAGGAGATAGACAATTCACTTTTCCTTTCTTTTTATATTTTTATTTTTCATTTTTTTCATTTTTTATTTTTCATTTTCATTTTTTTATTTTTCTTTTTGTAGCACACCACACAAAAACAATAAAAGCACACCAAATAATATTTTCACTCTAAATATAATCAATAATGCCCAGTTCTAGACGTAGACGACAAAAGCGATCTTCTGGCAAAGGTTTGGTAAAAATGTCTGCTAACTGAGAATCAGTAGAGACATATTCAATTGAAACATCTTCTTTAGCTAAATGATCTCGGATAAAATGATGTCTAACGTCAATATGCTTAGTACGAGAGTGATGGATAGGGTTGTTAGAAAGATCTATGACACTCTTGCTATCACAACGAAGAGGGACTTTTCGTAATTCTAATCCGTAGTCAAGTAAGGTTTGCATCATCCACAGTACCTGGGCACAGCAGCTGCCAAGAGCAATATACTCTGCCTCAGTGGTGGATAGCGCAACACTATTTTGCTTACGGCTAGACCAAGAAACTAAGGATTGTCCCAAAAGAAAGCAAGTTCCACTAGTGCTCTTTCTATCAACCAAGCTACCAGCATAATCAGCATCAGCATAGCCAACCAAATTAAGATTACCACAAGAGGGATACCATAGTCCAAGTGTAGGAGTGTGAATAAGATATCGAAAAATCCTCTTAATGGCTATCAAATGTGATTCTTTTGGACAGGCTTGAAATCGTGCACACAAACAGACAGAAAACATGATGTCTGGTCTAGATGCAGTTAAATAGAGTAAGGACCCAATCATACCTTGATAAAGCTTTTGGTCCACATCTATACCTTTGTCATCCTTTTCAAGCTTCGTCGTCGGACTCATTGGAGTTCGCATTGGCTTTGCATTTTCCATCCCAAATTTCTTCAACAGTTCTTTTATGTACTTGGTTTGGGAAACATATATGCCATCTCCAGTTTGTCTTACTTGAAAGCCCAAAAAGTATTTCAACTCTCCGACCAGACTCATCTCAAATTGATCCTACATAACCTTTTCAAACTTTTGGCATAAAAGATCATTAGTAGCACCGTAAATAATATCGTCCACATAAATCTGAACAATAAGAAAATGATCCTGTTCATGTAAGATAAACAAAGTGTTGTCTGCACTACCCTTTTTAAAGTTATTTTCCAAAAGATATGAACTGAGACGGTCGTACCAAGCTCTGGGAGCTTGCTTCAGACCATACAAAGCCTTTTGCAACTTGTAAACGTGATTTGAAAAACTATGACTTTCAAAACCAGGGGGTTGTTCAACAAAAACATCTTCTTTCAAATAACCATTTAAAAATGCACTTTTCACATCCATTTGCTTCAATTTAAAACCTTTAAAACTTGCAAAAGCCAGCAATATTCTAATGGCTTCTAATCTAGCAACGGGTGCAAAAGTTTCATCACAATCAATTCCCTCAATCTGGTTATATCCTTTGGCCACTAATCTTGCCTTATTTCTGATTACATTTCCAGATTCATCAAGTTTGTTTTTGAAAATCCATTTAGTGCCAACAATTGGGTAATTATTAGGTCGGGGCACTAATGTCCAAACATTATTTCTATCAAACTGATTAATCTCATCATGCATGGCCATAACCCAACTTTCATCAGTTAAAGCGATTTCAACGTTCTTGGGTTCAATTTCAGAAATGAAGTCACCATGAATGCATAAGGCACATAAGTTATTGAAAGTGGATCGAGTACGTATACCTTCCGTAGGAGTCCCCATGATCAGCTCAGGTGGATGATGGATTGAACCTGAGCTCTCCTCTTTCCAGTCTATTTCCTTGTGGTACTTCTGGTTCAGCTTCCTTTTGGCCTTCAGATGGTTCAGCTATGTTTTCAGGCTCTGTAGTTTCCTTGTCTGCATCTTCAACTTTAGTTTCCCTGCAATTTAAAGGATCTATTTCAGCTTCATCAAATTTCACATTAATTGACTCAACAACAGTTAAGGTTCGTTTATTGTAGATCTTGTATGCTTTGCTCCTTGATGAATATCCTACGAACACTCCTTCGTCTGATTTTGATTCAAATGTTCCCAGCTGATCTCCTGTGTTTAAAATGAAACACCTGCATCCAAATACTCTGAAATATGAAATGTTAGGAGTCTTGCCATGCCACAGTTCATAGGATGTTTTGTTCATTAAAGGTCTAAGCATAACCCTGTTGCAGACATAGCAGGCTGTATTCACTGCTTCGGCCCAAAAATACATAGGAAGAGAATAGTCATTAAGCATGCTTCTTGCCATCTCTTTTAAAGTTCGATTCTTTCTTTCGACCACCCCGTTTTGTTGAGGTGTTCTAGGAAAAGAAAATTCATGTAAGATCCCTTTTTCCAAACAGAAGTTTTCAAAAACAGAGTTTTCAAATTCACCACCGTGATCACTTCTAATTTTCATAATTGAAAGATTTTTCTCATTTGAAACTTGATTACAAAAATTTTGGAAATTTTCAAAGGAATCCGATTTCTTGGCTAAGAAGTAAACCCATGTATATCTAGAAAAATCATCGATCAAAACAAAACAAAATCTCTTCTCATTGAGGCTAGCAACATCGGTAGGCCCAAACAAATCCATATGAATCAATTCTAGGACTCGTGAAGTGGTAACTTCCCGAATTCCCGTAAAAGTGGATCTAGTTTGCTTACCTTTTGTGCATGCAACACACAACTTATCATTCTCGTACTGTTGATGTGGCAAGCCTCGGACCAGGTTTTTATTCTCCAGCTTATGTAGCAACTTCATGCTGGCATGTGATAGTCTCCGGTGCCATAGTATAGCCTCCTCCTCCATGCCAATCAAACATTTAGCAATTGTCATTTCTTCAATTATTATTGTATAAACATTATTTTCCTATTGGCTATGAAGAGAGTATTACCTGTGACCGAGTCATAAATTTTACAAATTTTCTCATCAAAAAGTACTTTCATACCTTTGTCACAGAGTTGGCTTATGGAGATGAGGTTGTGTTTGAGATTTTCAACCCAGAGGACGTCAGAAATTTTAAAAGTATTGTTGCCAACAATACCTTTACCCATTACCTTGCACTTGCCGTTGTCCCCTAATGTAACACTTCCTCCTTCTTGCTTCACGAGGCTAAGGAACTTGTCGTTGTTCCCTGTCATGTGTCTTGAGCAGCCTGAATCCAAATACCACTCACACAGTTGTTCCTTAGCCACGCTGAGTCCCTACACATAAGAAGAACAAGGTATGTGTGACCTGGGTAGCCAAATAGGTCCACAATGGTTAGTCATAGTACCTTTCGGAACCCATACTTGTTTGAACTTCATGTTTTGGTTCTTATAACAACAATTTCTATATAAATGCTCAAAAGAACCACAGGTATAACATTTGGCGTTCCGTTTCTTTTTCTTGATGTAATGATTTTTCTTTATCATGTTTTCATTATAAACATTTCCAAATCCTAGTCCTTGTTTATCGTTTTTGATTGACTGGTATCCAAGAATGATGTCTAGTGATTTCCTTCCTACACCAAATTTTCTGATACTCAGTTCTAAATCAGAGACTTTGGATTTCAAAAAGATGTTTTCATTTACAAGCATGACACTTTTATTTATAAAACTCTTTCTAACATTATCTTCATTTTTAGCGAGAGTTTATATTCTTTTATTTAGGCCAACAATCTTTTCATTACCATTCTTAATTTCTAGCTTTAATGAAGCACAAGTCTGACAAGGTATAGCTTCAATAATACTAGATTTTCCTTTGAGTTTTCAATGGTAATTTTGAGCGATGCAATTTCATTTTTCAATTTTATTTCATTTTGCAAAACATTATAATTTTCCTGCTGTAGTTGGAAATTCATTTCTTTATAATTTTCTATAGAGGATTCAAGAGAAGTAATTTCTGAATTCATGTTTTCACAAATGTTCATTAATTCTGGTAAAGAAAATTCATCTCTTACCTTGTTCGTGTCGCTTTCACCTATTAGGCAAAGTGATGATTGCGCTACCTCGTCTTGTGGTTCGTCTTCATCGTCATCATCCCATGTTACCGCAAATGATTTCCCTTTGGCTTCGGATGACGCATTCTTTGTTGGACAGTTTTTCATGAAATGTCCAAATTTCTTGCAGTTGAAACATTGAACACTTTTAGTAGTATTCTGTTCAGACGAGGAATTCAAAGGATTAAAGTTATTAAAACGATTGAACCTTTTTGCCATTTCAGATTTTCCGGCAGGAGTTCTGATGAAGCGTCGGAATCCTCTGACCATCAGTGCATGTTCCTCGTCGAGATCTTCTTTGTCACTTTCTTCGGCTTTGAGAGCGATGGTCTTTAAAGGTTTAGCCTCACCTTTCTCTCTTGTCTCGACGGTTTTGAGTTCCAGCTCATGGGATAACAGATTCCCAATCAGATCATCCAGCTTCAGCTTAGTGAGATCTCTAGCTTCTTGGATGGCCGTCACGTTAGGTCGGAAGGAACTAGGAAGCGCTCTTAGGATTTTTCGAATGAGGTCGATGCTGTCGTAAGACTTTCCCAAGGCTTTTGAGTTGTATACGATGTCGGTGAAGCGAGTGTACATGTCCTTGATGGATTCTCCTGGTAGCATGTGGAAACCATCGTACTCTGAGCTTAGCAGCGCTAATCTGGACTCCTTCACCTGAGAGGTTCCTTCGTGAGTGACTTCGAGAGTGTTCCAGATTTCCTGCGCAGTAAGACAATGAGATATACGGTTAAACTCAGTTCTGTCAAGTGCACAGATAATTGCATTCATAGCTTTACCATTCAGAGCATAAAGTTTGTTATCGTTATCATCACATTTATCTTCTGGTTTTGGTACATCAATATCTTCAATTTTGATTGTAGGTGGGTGATAGCCTTTAGCAACAATTTTCCAAATTTCAAGATCTGAAGAGACTAAGAAAATTTTCATCCTAGCTTTCCAGTAAGCAAAATCAGTCCCATTAAATTTGGGTGGTCTAACTGTAGACTGTCCTTCAGCAAATGCTGAATCATATGTATTCATTATGAACTAGACTCAAATGGCCAGGCCTGGTGCTCTGATACCACTTGTAGGATCTAAATAAGGCCTAGAGGGGGGGGGGGTTGAATAGGCCTTTGACCAAATTATCGCAAGATAAAAATTTAAGCCTAGTTTACAACATGCAGTTTAGGAATCAGACAATCAAAGCATTCACAGAAGACATAGAATTTAACGTGGTTCGGTCCCCATGACCTACGTCCACCCCAATGAGCAATCACTTATACTGTTTCTTTAAGAAGTTACAATCTCCCTTAGATTGGTGCCCCAACACCAACCTGTCAGACCAACTCAATCTCACCAAAGCCAAAAAGAAACATACAAGTATCACTCCCCAACCCAACTTGCCCCAACAAGTTTGGTTCCCAGAGTCCCAAATAGCGGAAGAAATTATATTACAGAAATGCTGATCAAAACATTAATAACTTCACAAATAACAAAGATCAAGAGTTTAGAAAGCTCATTTGTGAAGATCTCTCTGGTTGTCGTCTTTCAGCACATCAGTAGCTTCGCAACGCTTCTTACGGAATGATGATCGGATGTCTGTAGAAGAAGTAGTCGCTGTCCCCGTGGAAGTAGTCGGTAGAAGTTCCTCACTCAAAGTGATCTCATTTGCTGCACAGGAGGAACTAGCTGCTCAACTTGCTGTCACTGCGTCGGGGATGAAGTCACGGTCGCAACGCTTCTTACAGAACTCAATTTGGATCTCTAGAACTCCACGTATTGATGAAAATGTGAAGAGATGTACATGGGTATATATAGGATCAGCTTAACGGGTCTGTGCACTGTGCGAGGGGATCCGCAGCCGTCGGCGTCGCGGGTTTAATGCGGCTGGGACCCGCATCCGCAAAAACGGCCTGTCGGCAGCCGTCCGATCGCGAATGAACGGCCACGATCGAGCCACGTCGCCCGCTGCTTTACGCGTCAGCGCCCGCCAGCGAAGACTCGCGTCGGCAGCTTTTCGACCGTTGGATGACGATCCGATGGCTGCGATGAATCCACGTCGACGGCGGCTGAGCGCGGTATACGGCGCCGCTATATGAACAGTACCGTATCTCTAATTTCCAGTGTATTTCAGACGTATTCTTGAGTATTTTGGCACCAAATAAATCCCAAAAATTCTGAAAAAATTCTCAAAAATCCCAGCGCCCCATATATACATGTTAGAATTGTTTCACCTCATTTCTCCACTTGTAAAAAAAGTTTATTCTTTGTATACTTTGTATTTTCTCGTATTTCCCCGTATTTTGACTTCAAACAATCTCCATAAATCCTGAGAAAATTTCCATGATGTTTATAGCCTATGTTTAACTCTAGGGTAGAGTTTCATAGCTATACTCTCTTGTTTGAGCAGCTTGCATAATTCCAAATGTAGTTTCAGCCTTGTATCTCTACGTACTTGAGTACGTACATGTGTAACCTGAGCAATCATGACTATATGGACCTGTGACACACTCAACAAACATATTAGAACAGTTCAGCAGGGTTTGTTATCATCAAACATAGGTTAGGATGATGTTTCCAACACAACTGTACACAACTGAGTAGTAAAAGTAAACCGAACCGAAAATGGAAACAACTATACAATGGTAGAGCAGGCTAAGCAAGTGAAACATGCTACCACTGTAGCTAAAGGTACGACAAGTAAATTACTGTGACTGCACAGGTGTAGTAAGTAACGTACATGGAACGTGTAGGGTAGCGGTGACTGTATTACCTAAAGATAGGGTGATAGTGATGAAGATCGATGGCGTTACATAATCATGATTCACAACCTTGCGGTCCAGCGGAACACGGCCAGGGAAGTGACTAAGCCAGGATCACTAACCCCAAGTCTAGCAAGGGTGATGCAACAAACTTAGCTTAGCACATTGACCGGATCATGGTCCATTGAAGGAAGCTTATCATTCTTATGTGTGCCACCGACAAAAGCTTATACACTAAACTATGTGACTCAAGTCGGAGATTACAATATGTGACCATTGAGTTCATCTCTTGCCTAGGCGCGACCCAGAAGAATGCCGAAAACACAGGCAGCTAGACAGGATGCTGACATGCAACATATTTTTGTTTGCTGAAACACAGGCAGCTAGACATGATGCCGAAAACCCAGGCAGCTAGACATGTAGATTGAACTCCAGTCACTCCCGCACTCTCTCAAACTATGAGTTACCCCAAACCCCAGTGATGTGTCAAGTACAAGTTCTTTACAGGATGTTCCACAAGATGTTCCATAAGATGTTCCATATGTTACTAGTCAAGTCAAGACAACTGGTTGACTTTCTTGTTGAAAACCAGAAAGTCAGAACTTCTTTCCAAAGCAAGCTGGCCAAGCAAAGGGAGGATAAAGACAAGTCCAAGCACACAATTTACCCAAGTTGATAATTGTGTGTTACAACCACCAAAGTTGAAAGTTGGCAAAGCAATCTGTAGTTGATTACTTCCCTATTAGATTAGGTCTCTAGTTCGGTTCAAGTCAAGTAGCTGTTCTGAGGCTATGGTGGTGTTCTAAGTACATACAAGGACACTAACTAATTTTCTAATTTTAGAATTCGTCGTGACTTACAGTTATTGAGATCGTCGTAGTAAGCCGAGGTTGGAGCTAGAGCTTTCAAGTAAGCTGATGCACGAGAATTGGTACCTGCAAACACAAGAAATCATAAGTTAATGGCTACACTGATTTCTACCTATTTTTCTTAACGCGTTCGTATTTTAATAGTGGCTTAAAACTCATCAAAATACATACTAAATATTTTTAGATGGGCTAGATGGTAGTAAAATAATTTTATCTAGGAAGAAAACATTTTTCAGAAGCTTATATGTAATTTTTAGTAAGTTTTGAAAGCTTTAAAACGATTTTTAGAAATTAAAAAGAATTAAAACTAATTTTCTAAATTATTAAATGACTATCTTAATGTTTAAAAATTAATTTAAAAATATATACGGGTCAAAAAATTTCATGTGATATGTCAAAATGTTCGTCTTACCTAGTATATTTATAGTCAATTGTATCGCACCTAAGTTTATATAAAATCCGGAAGAAATAATTAATTAAGTTGAATCGGATAGCTTTAAAAATTTATTATGGGAGATATACTTGCCTGATTCCAATGAAACCAGTGCCTATATGTTCGTGACGAAGTCACGGATCTTCTGGTGGTATCTGTTGCTTCGTCCGATACTTATATCAAAAATTCACTATTCATTTATATTATATTATTATGTAATAACCTGAGACTTGGGTTCGTTTTGTTTTTTTTCTTTTGTTTCACCATGCGCAACTGTGTTTCGTTGCCTTTTTTTCTTTGTTTTTTTTTGTGTAAGCTGTTGCATTGCTTATTGCGCGCGTGCGTGGGTGTTGCAGGAGGAGCCAATCGGGGGAGGGCCGGTCTCCGGCGCGGCGACTCCGGCGGAACGGCCGGCGGGGCCCGCCGCAGGCGGTGGCGCGGGCGGCCGTACGGCAACGGTGGCTCAAACAGTTGAATAACCTTAGAAGTAGTAGTTGGGGAATGATGCGGCTTTGTTAAGCAATCTAAGTTGATCATAATTTAATCTAAATTGTGAACAAGTCTGAGTGCATGAAATTGTTAATATTAATAATATGGGTACTCAAGCTAGAAATTACCTAGTTGCTGTCGTGCATCCTGCGGGAGCAAAGCTCGATGAAGGAATTAAGCTTGGCTGCCGTTCGTTGGCGGTTTGAACGAGAGAGAGATGGTGCGGGCTTGGGGAAGAGAGGAGGCCTGGGTTATTGAACGGGGAAGAGGGGTTTGTGTGAGTTGGGAGAGAACGAGAGAGTGGGTTTCAGCTTGGGTGTTTTCGAACGGGAGAACGAAAGAGAGAGGGGCTGGGACAGAGAGAGAGGGATTAGGGGGTTAATTTATAGTTAGTTTAAATTATAAACAAATCCCTTAGTTAGTCAACCCTAATTAAGATGTTAGGTAGGTGATTAATGTTAGTAGGTGGTTAGTATTGACTAACCGTAGAAAAATGTATTGGTATGAAACACATGGGCTCCTAATCGGATTAGTTTAAGTAATTAGATTTGAGTTAAAAGTTAAAACGTAATTAGTAAATCATGTCCAAAATACAAAATTACGATTTTGCCCCTGGTATTAAACGTATCCGAAAAATTACGAAAACATACCCACGGGATCGTATCGTCGCAAGGATCACGAATACGAGATCTATTTTAGGATTTGAGCTATGAAAATATGAGTTCTGGGCCAAAACGTTTAGGAAGCGGGTTTGTAGGTTCTCTATTGATTTGACTTCAGAAAATTACAAAATTAATGTGGAGGGCCCTAAATGATCATCGAATATTACCGTAGAAGTTTGAAAATGGTTTGATGATATTTGTATAGAAAATAAATTCATTAAGCTAAAACGGTAATAATTGAAAATGAATTTTTACCAGATTATTTAGAGGCATTTGATGGAACCCGAATTTACTAAAATACTTTATAACTAATTTGATACTTAAAAATATTTTTATAAGAAAATTTTGAATTCGTAAAACTCCTGACAAACCGTTATAAAATAGTTATTAAAAATTTGGAAATAGGTTAGATATGTAAATAGTTCTCTTGATGAAAACAGACCGTTGCATTACCAGTGGGCCCGTTCAACGCGGCCATCTTTATCCGGTCAACGCGGCCAGCTTTATCATGGGCACTTGCCAGCTTTACCAGTTGGCATGTGCTCTCTCTAGGCCATTACTAATTGGTCCATTCAACAATCTCCTTCCGTGACGGATCAAAAGGGATACCCCTAAACCCTAACTCGACATTTTAATGGCTATGGCACATCCACGTACAACACATATGCTTCCACCACACATGGGCTATCTTACGCCCATCGCATTCATCCCTCCAACATCGCCTAACTTAGGCATTGGAGGGTAGTTAGGGGGGTTTGCCCCCCCCCCCCCCCCCCCCCCACAAACCGGAGGATACGCCCCCCGTCCTCTGACGCCTTTGCCTTTCTGTTTCAGGTACTGGAGGAGGAGGATGGCATGGCGAAACCGTCCTGTTCGGACCCTATGTTGCGAGAATACTTGTATCAGCGGTCTGGCCCAGACGCCTGACGGCTTGATCCCCGGTCCCCGCGAGAGTCCATGCATCAGCAAATGACATTACAAAGAGTTATCTTCGTGTCACCAACAAATGAATTCGCCTTTGGGCAATCTTATGCAAAGAATTATCTTCAGATGAATTCACCTTCAAATAAGCTTATGCAAATGTTCATTTTTGCATAATAAACACATGAGTCCTCTTTCGATGGTTTCTCGTAAAGGGATGCTTTCGGTTGACAAACACAAAGGGCTGCCCACAGGAGACAAACACAAGACATATGTTAAGAGCATCGTCATGCCAACATATGCGAAGGGTTGCTGTCAAAAGACTAGGCAGAAGGGTAAGATGACTAGTCTTATGCGCCTACTAGAAGTCATGTCTTCTAATAAAACAAAGATGAGAGGTATTAAGAGGCCCGGTACAGGCCCGTTCAATTGTGACCCTGGGCAAGGGCCTGCTGCCGGATTTTTGGGATGAAGCCTTTGTCTCGAAACATTGTTGCTAAAATACCCTTTTTCATTACAGTATGAAGCTCGGTCCATCATTTTTTGGGCTAGGCTTAAAGTGCAGCTGGGCCGTCGCGACAGCAACAAATGAATATGCATATGCTGACGTTAAAAATTAGGGATTTTAGCATAAACACATGTTAATATACAGTTTACAATTTGGCGGGATTCATCTCTTTAAAGAAAATATCATTTTCAGGCTATGAAATTCCGTGCAATTTATCAGTAATTCTCTCGGCCGTACCTCTTCTGACAGGCCACTGCATGTGAACCATTACTGTCAATGAATTACTGTGTGGTAATAATATTCTTAATATAATTGACACCTTTCCTTCATGCATATCTGCTTTTTTTTTTTTTTGGGAAGCTTCAAATCATAAACATCTGCTAGTTAATAAACAGTTGTGACAGTGTCACAGTTGAACGGACTTTTGGCATTTTACTGCAGCTAAGAAATCGTTTGTGCAATCAATTATCACTGCTCACTCTGCTGGAATCTGAATGTAAAGCAAAACAGTGTCAAAAGCCCAGAGAGAAATCTCTCAGAGTCGAGTTAAATGTGATAAAAAGACGTCTGTGTCTGTAACGCAGCATATGTACACTGAAAACTATGGCAATTGTGATGAAGCAAATCACATGGAGGTCAAGCTGTAGTACGTGCATGAAAGCATAAAAATTTGGATGAATGAAGGGTAAGAACAAAATGAAAGCAAATACAATATGGCTGGCTCTCTTGAATGAGACCAGCAGTGCCATTACTATGTGCTGGGCAGTGCCCTAGCTGTGCAATACTGCTTGTATGAGTGAGAGAGAGAGAGAGAGAGACGCTAAAAAAGCATTCATATTTTGGTATTTATCTCTCAATTCCTATTTTGATCATGGTGTCGTAAATCTATTAATCTACATCAAAAGAAAATAATTCGAGCAAGCATACATGCATGAGAGTTGTCGGATCAGGAGATGAAAAAGAGTGTCGGGATTTTAAAAAAGTCTTAATTTGTTTAGGATGCAGCTTTGTTTCTCCCTTTTTAAATCATTTCTTTTATAAGATACTGCAATGATCACATACATATATATTCAGATCTGCTCTTAAAGGACCATAATAATCACATTTCCATTGATCAAATAAGTTTGCAGTCAATGGATGTATTGCTTGGTTGTTACCATCATAACTTTATTTTATCAACTGGCCATGTGGTCGCATGATCTAGCATGAACTTCAAATTTCCAAAATCGAAGCAAGTATATAGAGGAAAAATCAATAGTTAATCTAATTAAAAAAGGACAAATTCATTTTCTTCCCTGTGCCCATTCAAGCTACAAGAACACAAAAAACTCTCCGAAAACACAGGAACCAAACTGTTAAATGAATAATATATATTTTTTAAAATAAATGAAAAATCAGCTATATCATTATCCTTATTTTCCCCACAATCTTAAAAAAAAACCCCGCATATTTCATGTCAAAAAAGGACCCCAAACACCCAAATAAATCAATATGATCGGTTGCTTTCAATTTTCCCAAAAACAAAGAAACACAATACGATCCAAGACCCATAAATACACTCTACTTAGGCTCGCCATCGGTCACCACAGACGCCGGATCAGGGACGGGATTCCCATCGGCGGCCGGCAACATGTTAAGCGTGCACGACTGGCAAGTGATCTGAAGCAGCACAGAGTTGACAGACCTGGCCGCATGTTCCCTCAACACTAACGCCTTGTCGAGCTCGGCCTGCGCCTCCCGCCGCATTCTCTTAGCATTCGCATGCTCCTCCTCGGCCAGCTCCGCCTGCCTCTTCGCCTGCCGCCTCGCTTCTTCGGCCTGCAACCGACCGTCTTCGCTGCTTAAGCCGAGAGAAAGATTCAGCTGTGCAATACAGGGCTCTTCCGCCGTTGTTGTGGAGGTTGTCGCTGCTGCTGCTGCTCGGGATGGTGATGTTGAGAGGAGCTGGAGCTCGAGGCTTGGCCGACGAAACGACGACCATGTTGTTGTAGTAGTTGTTGTCGGTGAGGTGAAGTTTGTGTCATCAGTCGACGGGGTGGGGCTTGATTGAGTGTGAGATAGTGTGTGTGTTTGAGGAACGTGGGATTCGAGTCGAGATAGGTCCGCGCTGCACGAGTCTTGATGCTCAATGAAGCTCTCCACCCTGTGAATTAATATTTGATTTAATAAACCTTTTAGTAGTGAGCAACATTGAGAAAACCTTGAGAAAACCTTGAGAAAACCCTGCCGCAATCACAAGTATGGCCGCGGGTCCCACAAGTCTTGAGATGGGCCTTGTAGTCCGACTGCACCGCGTACCCCTTGGAGCACCTCTCGCACACCCACTGCTTTCGGTCGCTGTGCTTCCGCCTGTAGTGTTTCTTGATCCCGACCAGATCGCCCAGCGCATGGGCCGGGTCGTGATGCAGGCAGCTGGGCTCGGGACAGACGAACACCCTCTTCTTGGTCTCGCCGGCGCCGGCGCCGGCCGCGCCCGGCTCTTTCTTGAGCAGTTTCCAGGGGACTTTGTGCCTGCGGCGGTGCATCTGAAGGTTCTGGTCCCGCTGGAACCCTTGGCCGCAGATCTCGCAGACGTAGCGGTCGGACTCGAGGAGGGTGCGAGGGGAGAGGGAGACCACCTCCGCGTCTGGATCCGGGGTCCCCGCCGGCCGCCGCTTCTTCTTGGTTGCGGCGGTTTCTTGGGTGAATGAAGAGGGGTGAGGTGTAGTTGATGACATGGGGATTGAAAATTTTCAGGGTTTTGATGGGAGAATCGATTTAGTCATGGAGATAAATAGAGAAAGAGAGCTTGAAGTGTGTGTCTCATTTGATTGATAGTAGGTTCCACCACTGAGAGGATGTGCAGAGCAAATTGGTTCGTAGCGGAGACAGGGAGTAAATAATAATACAAATGCATACAGAAACAAAAGCTACTCAAACTATAATTTGGGATCATTAAATTAATATTGATTGCGGGGAGTTAAATTTGCATGCATTTATGCCGGCCAGAGCCCGCCCAGCAAAGCACGTGAGGGCGCTCTCAAGGATATTTCAGGAGCATTCTGCAAATATTGTTTAGTGATGTTCACAACATCATTATAATTTAGATACTCTCTTCATTATTTTTCAAAATTATCGGCTCCGTTAATTTTGATATTTATAATTTAGATATTCAAAACATCATTTATTTGGTGAACCAAATCTTTTTGCTCGTCGATTTAGGGATGTAAAAACCGCTATTTTTTAACAAAGAGATATCGGTGACAAAGAGTTTTGGTTTTACCTGTTCGTTAGTATCTCAAGATTCTAAAATATAAATGGTGTCGATTCCTTGAAAAAATAGAGATGGATAGCCGTATATGTTACATGTTTTCCATTATAAATTTATATATGTATAGTTATATTTCTATATATATAGAAATATGGATGTCAGCTTGCCAAGTGAAACATTTTCTCATTTACTAACGTCAAAAACCCAACTCAGTACCCCATATTTTTTTGACGATTAGATATGTTTATTTTGATTATCATGTTCTAAACCTAACACCCTAATGGTTTTTACTCGTTACTCTAGCCGTTGTAAAAAGTTCGTTTAAGTATTATGAAACTATTAAATTTCCGACGAGTAGATGAACAAGCAAAACTTCTTTGGTTCACTTGAAAATTTATGATTTATAATTTTAGAACATGAAGATAAAAATTAATGAGTCTAGTCGTCAAGAAAAATAGGGGGTGGGGATTTGACATTAGCCAAAGAGATAATTTTCTCAATGGCTAGATGATGCCCAATGGGAAACGATACAACCCTCCAAATGGTCTGGAGATAGACAGGCCGACCGCTAGCCCCAAAATCGCACCGGGCTCTGGTCCAAAGGGGCCCAGGAGCGGGTCGGGGTGCAGCGGCCTGAGACTGCCATCCGACAGACGGCTGACCCCGCTCGAAGGGGGAAATCCCCCCCCCCCAAATTGTGTCCGCCTTGATCACCATTGAATCCACCAGTACGCCCGCCTTGATCGCCATTCAAGGGACCATCAATGCAGGCGGGCACAAGGGGAGGAATGATAAATGCCATAAAGGCGTTGACATGCGGGACTCCTATAAGAGACTCGAAGAACAAAAGGCAAAGTACCGAATTCTGGATATTTGACAACCTGGTATACCGACTCCTCTCAGACCTTCTTCACCTCATATTTCTCCTCCACAGCTCGGTCGAGAACTCGCGTTTGGTCACTCCGCGAACCAAGCTCGGTTCCACCGAAGCACCTCTCAGTCAAGATCTGACTTAGGCATCAGATGGGACTTGGTCGGAACCAAGGTCCGACCCCCTTCGAGTTCTTTGTTTTGCAGAT
This sequence comes from Scilla litardierei, assembly GCA_030789695.1. NCBI lineage: Eukaryota > Viridiplantae > Streptophyta > Magnoliopsida > Asparagales > Asparagaceae > Scilla > Scilla litardierei. The sequence goes on from CM061141.1 coordinate 20,191,256, forward strand.
CTGAAGAGACGCCACCTCGCCAAAGCTTCCCTTCGACGTATCATCGCTCGGATCCGAACGCCCTCGTGCCAGAGCCCGTTCGACTGACCGATCCCGAAGGCTGTCAACCCGCCGAAGCTACCCTTCGGTGCACTGTCGCTCAGGCCCGTGCCTTCCCGCTCAAGTGAACACTCGGCCGACCGACCCCGAAGGCCGTCCACCGTCTCTCAAAGACAGCGACGACACTCGGACCTCCGGACTACCATCTTGTGGTGAGAAAACACCCAAAACAGGAAATATACGACATATGTGGCTAATAAGCCACATATGCGCCTCTAAAAGTACATCCTCTCCTTTTTTTCAAACATTCAAGATCTTCCATTTTCATCTCCATATTTTAAAGCCCCATTTTCCTCTCCGTTTTCATCTCTATCTCAAGATTTTAACTTGAGTTACGAAGATAAAATCTTTATCAACAAATTGACTAACAACGTATAATATAAATAGCCGAAGCAAATGCAAGTAAGAAATCAAGCACGGAAACCACAATCGTAAACACGCTGATTTTTATCCTGGTTCAGTCATATTGTGACCTACATTAGGCACACATGTCCCACTTGGAAATATCCACTAGTAACATCTCAACCGAGAGATATATAAGCACCTCAACCCTTTAGGATTAAACTTATAATCAACATCTCCACCTTGAGGATTTTCCAACACTTCACATTTGAGGGTTTCTTAACACAGCCACATGTAAGAATATACTTTTAATAATTTCTGGAATACAATTCCATATAGCCCGAATTGAAGCTCTTGTGAATGTAATGAAGCTATAGGAGACATGACCTCAAAATTATGGAAATGGAAGCTCTTTGAAGATCAAGAGATTGGCCAAATAAAGATTGAAAACTTTTGAGCAAAAGTCAAAGAAAGAGGGTTTTTCTTTTGAAATCTTTTGAACACAATAATTTTTCTCAATAGAAATTGATCTTAAAATCTATGAAATAAATTCTGAACAACGCTCTATTTGAAGGGAGAAAAATATGTCAAAAAATTTACTAAAACGCTGTTAAAATGGTCGAAAATGTTAGTAGAAAAATTCTCGTTATAGGCCCAACGACTGGTTCTGGTCGACTAGCTAGAGTTGTCTTCCTGGTTGACTAGAAACTCAAGTAGTCGATTAGGTGAAGGCTTCTAGTCGACCAGGCTAGGCATCTAAGGAGGTTGTTTGCTCTTTGCATTTTGTTGTCGACAACAATACACTCACTAGTCGACAAGTTTATAAATTACTCTACTAGTTTATGTACTCTAGTCGACTAGATTGACATGCTTGCTTGCCTATGATTTTAATTTGGGTTAGGCTGGTCGACCAGGTATTTGTTTTAGTCGACTAGTTAACCAATAAAACATTGTTTTTGGCCTTCTATTATTTTGACTAGCTAACACTTAGGGATATTTTGAAAACATTTTAAATCAATTTAAAAATATTTTTTATATTTTCCTAAGTGTGTGTTGTTAGAAACTTTAAAATAATTTGTATTGTTAGATAAAGCTTTAAAAACGATGATTTTCAATTAAAAACAAGCGATTTATGTAACGACCCGCTCTCGGGGGCCCGTTACTTATTTGATAATTGCGCAGGTTCCGCAGTTTACCAGTGAAATCAGCATAGTCACAACGCAGAGATGTACCAACAACACTCAAACCAGCTTACAGACATTATTACAGTCCAAATTAAAGTACAACAACCAGCACTCTCTCACACCGATACATGAAAGGAAAAGTACGGTGTCACGCCCCGCTTCCCTAATATGGAAGGCGAGACGTGAGGAGGTCCGCTCAGACGTGGAGCTGTGAAGCTGCAGTCTGATAAGCGTCTGTAAAAATTTCGAAACGTAGCAGGTCCTTGCATTTGCGACGAAACAACAACAATAATAAAGCAGATAAGAAAATATCCACCAACAACATCCAACAAATATTACATCACAGAATAGTCACAAAAGTACGAGTCTGAACAATAGGCCTGAAGCATGGCCAAACAAAACAAAGAGAGATAGGTGCTACGCACCGAAACCTAACAGCAACTAAGCAAAGGTAATAACTAAGGGGAGACTCCAAACGAGTCTAGGACTGGTCACCCGTGTCCTCGAACTCGGTCTCAACAGGGACCTCGAACTCAGCGTCAACGAACTGCTCGTCCTCAACAACCTGCTCTGTCTCAAATCCTGACATGTGACACCCAAAGAGAAAAGGGCACATGTCAGCAAAAGTCTCCCAAGGGAAGCGGAGAACTTTTGTGCAAGGATACAAATATAGAAAAGCGACTAGCAGTTCTAACATGATGAAATGGCATGACATTTAAGAATGCAACATTTAAATGAACAAAATAATAACAATCAAGCACGTTGTAGCAGAAAGCTACAATTCACTATTTCACGATTCACGAATCATTGATTTATCACTTTGTGCACAGAGTTTCCGTCTTTTGGCTGAAGTGGCTGTACGGGCTCACTTCTACGCTCAAGCGATCGTTTAACCCTACCCCTCCACGTGTATATGGACTGGCGCCCATCTTCTGGATCACGAGCCAGGAAGTGTTATTGGCATAGGGTTGTGCCCGCAAAGCAGGTGCCTAGCCTCAATAGCAATAACATTTGTAGCGTGTGCTACTCAATCACTTAATCACGATGAACATTAAATGCATGCAATGACATGGCAATGAGCAGATAAATTGCGTACCGTTAATTGAAATTAAACATGGCATGACAGCATGAATGAAAGCAGGTAAAGTGTCGGATCTAGTTTCGTTGTCAAACTAGATCAAATAGGGCGTCTAGGCGACTATCATTTCACCGCCTAGTCTCTTTTACACAATTTTACAAATTGGCCTAAAACACGGCCTAAATAATTACTGGCAAGTATCACTTGCCTGTTTCCGGTGGTATCGGTTGTCGTGGGTTCGCCTCGACGAACGTTACGCTATAGAACGACTGGTTCTCTGTTTCAGTTAATCAATTCACTGAATTAGATTTATCGTGAGAAAAGCAAAATATCAAATCGATCTCTAAATTGGGTTCTCTGACTAGGGTGACGTTTATATTGTATTAAACTAATCTGATACGCCTCACTCCATGTAACCCAACATTAATTACACTACTAATTTGCTGAAATTAATTAACAAATTATCTTTTAAAAATTGAATTAACACTAACCAACCTATTAGTTAAATATGCTAAACTAATTACAAGGTTAACATGTCAATAGATGGGTCTACCTACTCCACTTAATGGCTTTGACTATGGGTTAAAATAGATGGCATGTTATACACAAATTGACCAAATGCTTCTTGAAATTTGTTCAATGAAAAGATTATGGAGTCCTCTTTACTTTATTTTTTTTTGATTTGAAAAGGTCATGAATTTGAGTTATAATCTTATAATATATCATCATTTAGAGAATTTGGATATTGAGATGGTTGAAAGATTAACATGATTTGTTCACTGTTTATTAACAATTGCATATTATAATAATAGAGAAGGTAACAATATTGGCAGTTAGCTATACCCACTACCAAATTTGTTAAAGATAATGATAATTTGTTGAGTTGTCAGTTTAAGCAAGTTTTAAGGGTGTTTATTGGACCTGCTACTAATGTTTGCTGGGCTGCAAACGTGCAGTTGTTGGACTAATTGAAAGTTAATGTTGGACTAATTGAAAGCTAAGTTTCACACCCTTCCTACATCCTTTAATAGTCATTCTATTTCTAGCTCTCTCTCTCTCTCTCTCTTCATGTTAATAAGGCTGAACCCTCTTAACTCTCTCTCACATGGGCTGTCTCCTCTTTCTTTCTCTCTGTCTTCTTCTTTTTTTTTTATCTTTTTTTTTGTTCATTCCATTAGCAAGCAACGAAGCAACCCACTGCTCTTTGCAAAGGAAAATGGAGAGGGGCTCACGGCAAGGTGAAGGGAGGGGGGTCCTCACGCGCGGAAGGAGGGGGCAGCGGCCTCACGGCGAGCAGCGGCGGCCCAAGGCGGACGGCGGCGGTTCCAGCGGCTCTTGGAGGCGCGGGCGACGACGGGCTCCGGAGCTGGGGGCTGCGCGCAGGTGAGGGTGGAGGCCGGCTTAGGGGAGAGGGAAGAGGAAGAAGAAGAAGAAGGAAGAAGAGGGTTTGTAGGGTTTTGTTGATTTGTGGTCTGAAATCGATTTGTTTCTATAGATTTCAGATCTGAAGTTTTGGATTCTTCCCTCGATCTGAATCTGAAATGGAATTTGGGTTTTGGGTTGTTTAGGGTTTTGGGGAAGAATTTGTTGGAGGGGCTGATTTGTTTGATTTGGGATTTGGATCTTTGTTTTCAGATTGGGTTGATGTTTGGATGTTGGATTCTGGTTTGATTTGTATTGAGAATTTGATTTTTGTTTTTGGGCAAGATTTTTGGGAAATTGGTTGCAGGTTGAATGGGTTGCAGGGATTTGTTTTGCAGGAGGAAGAAGAAGATGACTGTTGGCGTTTCCTCTGTTATTGTTGGGTCACTGTTATAATAACAGTAGGGAGCAGCATGAATAAGGTAGATGGAGGTGGGGGAAGATTCAATTCAATGTCGGATCTGAACCACCCCAAACGGTGGAATCAATAGGTTTAATTAATTAGCAACTTAATTCGGATTAATTTTTAATTAATATTGATTTGGGATAATCTAATTAGGGTTATTTAATTAGGGTTAAACTTAATCAATATTTGATTATGAATATTTTAATTAGGGTAATTAATTACTCGCGCCATGATAAGAATAAAACATCCGAGATGCGCTCGCGTCGACGCACAAAATAACTCGCACACCAAAAATATCCGGATGGAAATACGGACATACAATAATAATACGCCTAGAAAAATACCGGCCGTTACATTCTACCCACCTTAAGAAAAATTCCGTCCTCGGAATTCTCCACAACTAAAGAGCAGGGAACAAATATGGATAACGCTCCCGTATCTCATCTTCCCGCTCCCAGGTTGACTCTCCTGGCGAGTCGCGACGCCACATCACCCTGACTAGATCAACAGTCTTGGTCCTGAAAACTTTCTGACGTCGATCTAAGATCTCCACCGGTTGCTGTTCGTATGTCAGATCTGGTCGAACTGTGATCTCTGAGTAATCCACAGCATGAGAAGGGTCGCTGATATAACGACGGAGCTGGGACACATGAAAGACGTCATGAACTCCCTCTAAGGATGGTGGCAAAGCTAGGCGATAAGCTACCTCTCCAACTCGCTCCAACACATCGAAGGGTCCAATAAATCTCGGACTAAGCTTGCCTCTCTTCCCAAATCGAATCACTCCTCGATTTGGTGAGATCTTCAGGAACACATGATCTCCCGGCTGAAACTCCAAAGGACGCCGTTTAGCATCTGCCCAATGCTTATAACGGTCCTGGGCGATCCGAAGCTTGTCCCTGATATCACGCACAACATCAACCGCTTCCACTATCATCTCTGGCCCCAAGAGCTCTCTATCACCTACGTCATCCCAACTCAGTGGCGATCGACATTTCCTCCCGTAGAGAGCAGCAAAAGGCGCCATGCCAATGCTCGCCTGGTAGCTGTTGTTGTAGGAAAACTCCACCAGGTGCAGGTGATCCTCCCACGAACCCTTGAGATCCAACATGCAAGCTCTCAACATATCTTCCAAGATCTGAATAGTGCGCTCCGACTGTCCATCCGTCTGCGGGTGATACGCAGTACTGAACTTCAGACTGGTACCCAGATTGGTCTGCAGACTCTTCCAGAACTGAGATGTGAACCTCGTATCACGATCTGATACAATGCTCACAGGGACTCCATGCAAGCGCACGATCTCCTACACGACATAATTCATATCACGACTAGTACTAGAAGGAAATTAATAAGGCATGAGTTAAGTCATTACCTCCATATACTTCCTTGCTAATATCTCCGTGGATTGCCCGACTCGAAAAGGTATAAAGTGCGCAGACTTGGTCAATCGATCCACGATGACCCAGATCGCGTCGTTCTGCTTGGTGCTCCGAGGTAAGCCAGTCACGAAGTCCATCGTGATGTGCTGCCACTTCCACTCGGGAATCGGCAGAGGTTGTAGTAATCCAGCAATGCGATGGTGTTCAGCCTTCACTTGCTGACACACGAGGCACTTGGCAACGCTCCGTGCCACACTTCTCTTCATTCCATGCCACCAGAAATTTTGTCGAAGATCCTTGTACATTTTAGTACCTCCAGGATGGATAGAATAAGGCGAACTGTGAGCCTCATTCATCAACTCTTCTCTGATATCTCCTGCAGGCACGCAGATCCTGCTACCATATCTCAAAGATCCATCCGCGTGAATCAGAAAATCTGTCCAAAGTCCTGCTTCGACTTGCTCTCTGATCTTCTTCAACTTAGCATCTCCAGCTTGAGCAATCTTGATTCGATCCACAATCGTCGACTGAATCTGCATGTTCATCAATGTTGATGTGACTCCAGGTAGTACAACTTCAACATTCATCCTTCGTATGTCCTGCTGCAATCTCCACTGAGCGGTGAGAATCATCACTTCGGGCAGTCGACTCAAGGCATCTGGTACGACATTTACCTTCCCTGGATGATACTGAAGATCGATGTCGTAGTCTGCCATCAATTCCAACCATCTACGCTGTCTCATATTTAGTTCCTTCTGGGTGAATATATATTTCAAACTTTTGTGATCGGTGAAGATTTTCACTTTCTCACTCAGTAAGAAATGTCGCCAAATCTTCAAAGCAAAGATGACTGCGGCTAGCTCCAAATCGTGGGTCGGATAATTCTTCTCATGGACCTTCAATTGTCGCGAAGCATATGCGACCACATGATTGTGCTGGTGCAGAACGCATCCAAGTCCTTTGCCTGATGCGTCACAGAAAATTTCGAAGCCTCCACTTCTGTCTGGAATAGCTAAGACTGGTGCAGTAGTCAGTCTCTCCTTCAAAGTAGAAAAAGCTTGCTCACAAGAGTCTGACCAATTGAACTTAACATCCTTCCTAGTCAATTTCGTCATCGGCTCAGCTATCTTCGAGAAATCCTTGATAAATCTGCGGTAGTACCCAGCCAATCCAAGGAAACTCCTGATGTCCGATGTCGATCGAGGTGTATGCCATTCACTGACTGCTTTGACCTTCTCCGGATCCACTGAGATACCGGCTCCCGATACTACATGCCCAAGAAATGCAATTCTATCCAGCCAGAATTCGCATTTGCTGTACTTGGCATACAGTCTATGGTGACGGAGGGTCTCCAACACTTTCTTCAGATGCTCTGCATGCTCTTCCTCGCTCTTCGAGTACACCAAGATGTCGTCGATGAAGATCACTACAAACTTGTCGAGGAAGTCGTAAAAGATAAGGTTCATGAGATTCATGAACACAGCAGGAGCATTGGTCACACCGAACGGCATGACAACGAACTCGTAATGCCCGTACTTAGTCCGAAAAGCGGTCTTGAGTACATCTTCCTTCTTGACTCTGACTTGATGGTATCCGCTCCGGAGATCTAACTTCGAAAATACCCTCGATCCACCAAGCTGATCGAAGATATCGTCGATACGGGGCAGCGGGTACTTGTTCTTCACTGTGATCTGATTCAACTCCCGATAATCAATACACATTCTTCTCGAGCCATCTTTCTTCTTCACTAGCAAGACGGGTGCACCCCAGGGAGATACGCTGGGATGAATGAAACCCTTCTGTAGTAGTTCATCCAACTGCTTCCTCAATTCTTTTAATTCTGCAGGAGCCATACGGTATGGCGCCTTCGAAATTGGTTGAGCTCCTGGCATAAGGTCGATGCCAAACTCCAATGCTCGATCGGGCGGTAGTCCAGAAATGTCTTCAGGGAAGACGTCTTCGAAATCTCTCACTACTGCAGGCTTCTCTGGCTCAGCAATCATAGATGCAACGGTCAATCGGTAAGGCTGGGCTCGGAACTTGACAGGTCCAAGCGAACGTCCTCCACCGACAAACTCGAACACTGGATGGTCGGGAATTTCGAACACCACTTTCTTCCGGTGACAGTCGATCGTGGCATAAAAAGCTCCTAACCAGTCAATGCCAAGAATAGCATCAAAGTTGGGTAGGTCGTGGACGATGAAATTAGCATATAGTTCGTGTCCACTAATCACCAACGGGCATGGTCTACATCCCAGTGCAACCTTCACTACACCATTCCCAGTTGTAATGTTCCAACACTTGGGAAGTGTATAGGTGGGTATCGAGTGTTCGACTACGAACTTCCGAGATAAAATGCACATGGAAGCTCCAGAATCGAACAGGGTCATGGCCGGGTGAGATGAAACTAAGATGACACCTAAGGGTAATATGCAACTAAATTAACATGGATATAACTAATCAAATATAATGCATGAATAAGGAAAACTAGTATAGAAGTTACCAGCAATAACTCCGTCCTCAGTCTCTGCCTCCACTGCAGTCATCGTGAACGCTTGCCTCTTAGGCTGAACAGCCTGCTGGAAAGCCTGCTTCTGGGGAATGAGAGGCGCTCCACGTCCAGCAGCCACTGGAGCTCTCTGCTGCTGAACTCCATCTGGTGCCTTCCACAGTTGCTTAGTTCTGGGACAGTCTTTCAATGCATGCGTAGCGTCACCACAAACCAAGCACTGGCCCAAGAATCTCCTACACTGCTCCTTCACATGACCAGCCTTGCCACAAAAATGGCACAACTTCGGAGTAGGCCCACCTGGCCTCTTAAACTGCACGGACTGATTAGGCTTGAACCCAGGCCTAACCACAGCTCTGGCCTGCTCCATAGGCCTCTTCCCAGCACCTGAATACTGTCCTCTCTTCTGATTGGCAATCAGCTCCTGCCTCTTGGCAGCTATCAACAACTTCTGGTAAGAATCCAAGTCCGAAGAGGAAATCAGACTCTGCAGCTCCAAAGATAAACCTTGTAAGAATTTCTGAGCTCGATCCTCAGCAGTCTCCACCATCTTCGGCGCAAAGCGACTCAGTTTCATGAACTCTTGGTGGTACTGATCCACCGTCAGATTTCCCTGCTTCAAATTGATGAACTGCTGCATCAGCTCTCTCCTGGCAGCTCGAGGGAAATACTCATCATTAAATCTCGCCTTGAAAGTGGCCCAGGGGATAGGCTTCGCCAACATCTGCTCTTCTGACTCCCACCAACTGCGGGCATTGTCCTTCAGTTGCTTCTTCACTAAGTCAACCCATCCAGCCGGGTTAACCTTCGAGAGAAGCAGGTTATCCTCTGTGTTCTTCATCCATTCATCCGCAGCTAATGATCCTTCTGACCCAGTGAAATATGACGGGCCCAGCTCTCGAAACTGCTTCGCTCCCGGCTCGAAGCGAGGGGCATTCTGAAGCATGCCCTGCTGAACGTGCATCATCTGCTGCATCATCCTCATCATCTCAGCCGTGGTGGGTTCTCTATCAGCATCCGCAACACGTCCTGCTCCACCACCAGCTCCAGATCCACTACCAGCTCCTCGGGTAATGCGTCTACCGGCCATCTAAGACAAGGAAATGTTCAGGTTAGACTTAATCATGACTCGAATGTTCCGAATATTTAAATGGATGTTGTTATCATTATTGTTGTTCCGATATTTCGCAGATGCAAAGAGAAGAGGACCTGCATGGGCCACCACTAAAACCTGTCACGCCCCGCTTCCCTAATATGGAAGGCGAGACGTGAGGAGGTCCGCTCAGACGTGGAGCTGTGAAGCTGCAGTCTGATAAGCGTCTGTAAAAATTTCGAAACGTAGCAGGTCCTTGCATTTGCGACGAAACAACAACAATAATAAAGCAGATAAGAAAATATCCACCAACAACATCCAACAAATATTACATCACAGAATAGTCACAAAAGTACGAGTCTGAACAATAGGCCTGAAGCATGGCCAAACAAAACAAAGAGAGATAGGTGCTACGCACCGAAACCTAACAGCAACTAAGCAAAGGTAATAACTAAGGGGAGACTCCAAACGAGTCTAGGACTGGTCACCCGTGTCCTCGAACTCGGTCTCAACAGGGACCTCGAACTCAGCGTCAACGAACTGCTCGTCCTCAACAACCTGCTCTGTCTCAAATCCTGACATGTGACACCCAAAGAGAAAAGGGCACATGTCAGCAAAAGTCTCCCAAGGGAAGCGGAGAACTTTTGTGCAAGGATACAAATATAGAAAAGCGACTAGCAGTTCTAACATGATGAAATGGCATGACATTTAAGAATGCAACATTTAAATGAACAAAATAATAACAATCAAGCACGTTGTAGCAGAAAGCTACAATTCACTATTTCACGATTCACGAATCATTGATTTATCACTTTGTGCACAGAGTTTCCGTCTTTTGGCTGAAGTGGCTGTACGGGCTCACTTCTACGCTCAAGCGATCGTTTAACCCTACCCCTCCACGTGTATATGGACTGGCGCCCATCTTCTGGATCACGAGCCAGGAAGTGTTATTGGCATAGGGTTGTGCCCGCAAAGCAGGTGCCTAGCCTCAATAGCAATAACATTTGTAGCGTGTGCTACTCAATCACTTAATCACGATGAACATTAAATGCATGCAATGACATGGCAATGAGCAGATAAATTGCGTACCGTTAATTGAAATTAAACATGGCATGACAGCATGAATGAAAGCAGGTAAAGTGTCGGATCTAGTTTCGTTGTCAAACTAGATCAAATAGGGCGTCTAGGCGACTATCATTTCACCGCCTAGTCTCTTTTACACAATTTTACAAATTGGCCTAAAACACGGCCTAAATAATTACTGGCAAGTATCACTTGCCTGTTTCCGGTGGTATCGGTTGTCGTGGGTTCGCCTCGACGAACGTTACGCTATAGAACGACTGGTTCTCTGTTTCAGTTAATCAATTCACTGAATTAGATTTATCGTGAGAAAAGCAAAATATCAAATCGATCTCTAAATTGGGTTCTCTGACTAGGGTGACGTTTATATTGTATTAAACTAATCTGATACGCCTCACTCCATGTAACCCAACATTAATTACACTACTAATTTGCTGAAATTAATTAACAAATTATCTTTTAAAAATTGAATTAACACTAACCAACCTATTAGTTAAATATGCTAAACTAATTACAAGGTTAACATGTCAATAGATGGGTCTACCTACTCCACTTAATGGCTTTGACTATGGGTTAAAATAGATGGCATGTTATACACAAATTGACCAAATGCTTCTTGAAATTTGTTCAATGAAAAGATTATGGAGTCCTCTTTACTTTATTTTTTTTTGATTTGAAAAGGTCATGAATTTGAGTTATAATCTTATAATATATCATCATTTAGAGAATTTGGATATTGAGATGGTTGAAAGATTAACATGATTTGTTCACTGTTTATTAACAATTGCATATTATAATAATAGAGAAGGTAACAATATTGGCAGTTAGCTATACCCACTACCAAATTTGTTAAAGATAATGATAATTTGTTGAGTTGTCAGTTTAAGCAAGTTTTAAGGGTGTTTATTGGACCTGCTACTAATGTTTGCTGGGCTGCAAACGTGCAGTTGTTGGACTAATTGAAAGTTAATGTTGGACTAATTGAAAGCTAAGTTTCACACCCTTCCTACATCCTTTAATAGTCATTCTATTTCTAGCTCTCTCTCTCTCTCTCTCTCTCTCTCTCTCTCTTCATGTTAATAAGGCTGAACCCTCTTAACTCTCTCTCACATGGGCTGTCTCCTCTTTCTTTCTCTCTGTCTTCTTCTTTTTTTTTTATCTTTTTTTTGTTCATTCCATTAGCAAGCAACGAAGCAACCCACTGCTCTTTGCAAAGGAAAATGGAGAGGGGCTCACGGCAAGGTGAAGGGAGGGGGGTCCTCACGCGCGGAAGGAGGGGGCAGCGGCCTCACGGCGAGCAGCGGCGGCCAAGGCGGACGGCGGCGGTTCCAGCGGCTCTTGGAGGCGCGGGCGACGGCGGGCTCCGGAGCTGGGGGCTGCGCGCAGGTGAGGGTGGAGGCCGGCTTAGGGGAGAGGGAAGAGGAAGAAGAAGAAGAAGGAAGAAGAGGGTTTGTAGGGTTTTGTTGATTTGTGGTCTGAAATCGATTTGTTTCTATAGATTTCAGATCTGAAGTTTTGGATTCTTCCCTCGATCTGAATCTGAAATGGAATTTGGGTTTTGGGTTGTTTAGGGTTTTGGGGAAGAATTTGTTGGAGGGGCTGATTTGTTTGATTTGGGATTTGGATCTTTGTTTTCAGATTGGGTTGATGTTTGGATGTTGGATTCTGGTTTGATTTGTATTGAGAATTTGATTTTTGTTTTTGGGCAAGATTTTTGGGAAATTGGTTGCAGGTTGAATGGGTTGCAGGGATTTGTTTTGCAGGAGGAAGAAGAAGATGACTGTTGGCGTTTCCTCTGCTATTGTTGGGTCACTGTTATAATAACAGTAGGGAGCAGCATGAATAAGGTAGATGGAGGTGGGGGAAGATTCAATTCAATGTCGGATCTGAACCACCCCACACGGTGGAATCAATAGGTTTAATTAATTAGCAACTTAATTCGGATTAATTTTTAATTAATATTGATTTGGGATAATCTAATTAGGGTTATTTAATTAGGGTTAAACTTAATCAATATTTGATTATGAATATTTTAATTAGGGTAATTAATTACTCGCGCCATGATAAGAATAAAACATCCGAGATGCGCTCGCGTCGACGCACAAAATAACTCGCACACCAAAAATATCCGGATGGAAATACGGACATACAATAATAATACGCCTAGAAAAATACCGGCCGTTACATACGGAAAGGAAATACAGAATGGAAATACATCTCACAACACACACCAACACAGATAACTAAAACTCCGCGGATTCTGGGTCGTACGCAGGCTCCTCGTACTCTGGGGTGATCTCCTCGATCAGGTCGTCGTCTGTCGGTGCCACAAGTGGAACCGAAGGTAAGTCACAAAGATTCTAAACAAAGAAAAGGAGTACTGTACAAGTACGACAAGCAGAAGTAAAGTACGGTGTAGTGTCTGTACAAGTGCAGAAAGTAAAGTGCTACAAGTGCAGAAAGTAAAGTGCATGACTGTAAAGAAGTAACTGTGCAAGCTCCACTAGAACTACGTGACTCAAGTCGGAGAGTACAATATGTGACCGTTCAGTTCGTCTCTTGCCTGGGTGCTACCCAGACGAATGCCGGTACCCAGGCAGCAGGATGGTTTGCCGAAACGCAGGCAGCTAGACAGGATTGCCGAAACACAGGCAGCTTGACAGGTAGACCAAACTCTAGTCACTCCCGTACTCTCGCAAACTATGAGTTACCCCAAAACCCGGTGTTGTGTCAAGTACAAGTTCTTTACATGAACGTTCCACGGGATGTTCCAAGTCAAGTCTAACACAAGAAAGTGGCGTATGTTTCCGTGCTTCGAGCACATAGTAGTGCGGTGCTACAAGTTCGTACGAGCACAGTGGCTAGATTTCTAAGGTTAGAACCTATCGTGACTTACTGATTTTGAGATCGACGTAGCAAGCCGAAACTGGTTCTAGGGCTTCTACGGACGTTGATGCACAAGAACTTGTACCTGCAATCACAAGAATATCTGGTTAAAGAACGCGACATTTCTATTTTAATAATGTGGTCGTTTTGATTTTTAAAACTGTTGAAACAGCATTGAAAAGCGTTCTAAATTTTTATGTAGGCTATATAGGATAAAAATAGTTTTACTGCAGGAAGGAATATTTTTCTGAAGTCCATAGTAATTTTTATAATTTTTAGAAACTCAAAATAGTTTAAAAACCCAGATTATTTAAGTTACGCGTATTTTCCGTAATTTTTTACGGGAGCAATACAAGTCGCTTGAGTGAACAGTCAAAATGACTGTCTCGAAGTCTATCATCACATATAATTTTATCACCTTTTAGTGTACGTAAAATCAGCGAGCTACGAATTTTAGAAAGAATTATACCTATTAAATCTTTAAGTTCGAAAAATCATTCCGGAAAAAGTAGGCGTCTGCTCGCAGTGAGACTAGCACCATTGGGTCCGAAATATCATTTCTGATTTTCTGGGGCTATCCACACATTTTTCTGAGCCCTGTATTTCAAGTTATAGATTTAAAACCATTAAACTCAATTATTAATTAATTTAAATTACGAAAAATACGAAATAAATTCGTAATTACGAATTTGCCATTGATGTTTTACGTGCCTCCGTCGACTTTCGACAACAGCGGGAGGGGGGCTCGGCGATGGCTGTCGGGGACGGCGACGTGGCGGGGCTCGGCACTCGTCGGCGGAACTCGGAGCAGTGGCGGCGTTCAGCTGCGGACGACGGCGGAGAGGCGGACGGGAGCTGAGGGAGGCGGTTGTGCTGAGGAGCAAACGGCGGCGGGGAGGCAAGCTCGGAGCTCCGGCGAGGCTGTGGCAGCGTGGCGAAGGCGGGCACGGTGCCGGTGTGAGGCGGACGTCGGAGGGGAGGAAGGCGAGGCGGGGGTTCTCTGTTTTAGAACAGGGGAAGGGGAGTCGGTGTCCGGAGGTAGCGGGAGGCGGACGGGGGTTGCTTCGTCGGAGCAGCGGTGGGTGCGCGTGGCTCCGTGGTGCTCGGAGAAGATGGAGTCGACAGCGTGGGTTCTCGGAGGTGCAGCGGGCTACGGCGGAGGGGTGAAGAACGGACGGTGGGGGTATGTCGGGGTGAGGGCGATGAACGGCGGTGCGAGCTCGGAGGCGATCCGGTGGAGCCTGACGATGAGGTCTTTCGGGGAAACGGCGGGCTCCGAGGCGAGCTCGATGGGTGGGTCTCAGGCGGTGAAGCGGCGGTTCATCGGACGGGGGTGCCGGCGTGGGAAGAGGCCAAGGAGAGGGTGTGTTCGACTGATGGAGGAGATGAGCACATGCATGGGTTCGGTGCTCAGGGTTGAAGACGAACAGGGAGGGAGAAAGAGAGCGGGAGAGCCTGGGAAAGAGAGAGAGTGAGGGGAAGAAATGGGTTTCGTTTGGGTTGATGTTTGGCCTGAAATGGGTTTTCGTACGAGACTAAAAGAGAAAGAGAGGGAGATTGTTTCAGCCTGGGTGATTTTTGAACGGGGAAGAAGAGATTAGGGGGGTATTTATAGGTTTAATTAAATTAATAAAAAACTTTAACCTAATTAATACTTAGTCAATTGTAATTAATAGGGTAGGTTAGGAATTTGACTAAATTTGGAAAACATGTTAATACGTGAATCACATGGGTGCTTACGGGTATAGGTTAGGTGGTGAGTTAATTAAAATAGTTAATAGGGTAATTAGTAATTAAGTAAAAAGATTAAACGTAATTAGTATATAAATACAAAATTACGATTTTGCCCCTACTAGTAAACGTGTCCGAAAAATTACGAAAACATACCCACGGGTTCGTATCGTCGCGAGGATGGCGAATACGAAGTCCGTTTCCGGGTTTGGACTACGGGGATACTAGTTTTAGGCCAAAACGTTTGGAAAGCGGGTTTGCGGGTTCTCTATTGAAACGATATCAGAAAATTACGAAATTAATGTGGGGCGCCCTAAATGATCATAGGATGCTACTGCAGAAGTTTGAAATCGTTTTGAAAACGTTTGTATAGAAAATAAATTCATTGACCCAAAACTGCAATATCTGAAAATGAATTTTTATCAGATCTTTTAGAGGTATTTGATGAAATCTGATCTTGTTAAAATACTCCATAACTAGTCTGGTACTCCAAAATATTTTTATAGGAAATTTTTGGAATCAGTTAAAACTCCTAACAAACCATTATAAAAATACAATTAAAATGAAATTACTTTAAATACTTAATTTAAATGTATTGGAAAAATACAGGCCGTTACATTCTACCCTCCTTAAAAATAATTCCGTCCTCGGAATTTAAAAATATTTTTGAAATAAATAATTGATATTATAAAGAAGCTCAAGCAAATAAATGATTGAAAAGATAGTAATCTTTATAAATCAGGTTGTAAATAACATGAAATAAGAAAATAAGGGATGCGACTAATATGTAGTCAAAATATGAGATAGTGGCACTATGTGCAAATGAGAGCTATTATGATGATGATGACATCCTTTCGAACTTGGGTCATAAGGTGACAAGTCAGAAGCAAGCACACCAAAGAGAAGGACAGAACGTCTATAAATGATGATTACATGGTCTCAATCATGTAAATCATCGCCATAGCATACGTAAACGTAAGGGATAAACCTAGTGCATCCTTACGGTTACAACTTAACCAGCCGAACACAAAGGACTTCATCTGCCACGCTACCAAATTACAAGCCAATATCCAGATCAATACTAACAGGCAAATATAAGGCCAACTCTCGCGGGTCAAGATCATTGTTACCACTTTTTCCAGCAATCTCCATATCATCCAACAAGAAGTCAACATCCTAGCCGTCTCCCAAATCCTAGCACAGGACCGACATCCAACTTCAACACCTAAGGCCAGAAGCAAGCCAATACTCATTCCCAATGATACTGCTTGCCAATACCATTGGTCGACATCTATGGCTATCACCATCAGTCCTAAGCAATTCAACGACCAAAAACTCACAAACCAACCAACACGAAGGAGCGGCCCTAAGATGGAATCGAAGTGGGGTAGCTCGAGGGGGAAGAACCAGAAAAGGAGCTCGAAATAATGCCAAGAGCGACGGGTTCCCAATATCCCGACCATACGGCAACAGCGAGGGCGACGGCGAGGACTGTTGCTAAGGCCAAGAATCCCAAAACAGAATGTCGAGGGGCCATCGGTGGTTGCGGATCCACGGCGGCAAGGGCTGCGACTGGCTGTCGATCAATGGCTGGGCTTCCGATGTGGGGTGGAGCGGAAGCTGGCGGGGCTTCGGGTGAGATGACGAGCTCGCTTGGGGAAGAGGCCGGGAGGAGGAGGGGCGATGTCTGAGCGAAAAGGGAACCACGGGGTGGCTTGGGAAGGAAGGAGAAGAGGGGTTAAAAAGAGAAGGGGGGCACCGAAAATCGTCGGTGTTAGGCGGGAACGGGGATCGAGGTGGGGAAGCGGACAAAGGAAATAAATAGGGGGCGCCGAAAGTCATGGGTAGATAGTGTAGGGTAGGCAGAAACGGGGCTCGAGGCAAGGATGAGGACAAAGGCAATAATGAGGGGAGGTGGTAGGCGGGAAGGAATTCCAACACGTGGAAAAATCGGGTACAAGATGGGAGCAGGGTTAGAAAAGAAATACGAGTTTCAAAAACATAACAGCCTATACGTGCACGCTACGTTTGGCTCGTCTCAAGATCTCCAGCATCATCCTCGAGTACTTCTGAACGTCCTTCGATCTGCTTCTGCTGAGGAGCTCGAACTTCTGATGATCGAAAAATTCGAACGCTACCTTCCTTAGAATAAACGGGCTAGGGTTCAAGCAAACTAGAAAGAGAAAGATTCTAAGAATGTCAAATGAAAGGTCATCAGGCTTAAAGGGAGGTTGATAGTGAATAAGATCGATGACGTCATATAATCATGATTCACGTCCTTGCGGTCCAGCGGACACGGCCAGGGAAGTGACTAAGCCAGGATCACTTATGCCCAGTCTAGCTAGGTCGATCCAACAGACTTTAGCCAAGCACATTGACCGATATCATGGTCCATTGAAGGAAGATCATCATTCATATGGGTGCCACCGACACAGAAGGATTTTTTTTAAAACAACTAATTAATCCTATTTAGATTTTGATAATGGCTTTTATTATGACCAGGTAGGTCAACTCTATTGGGGCTCTCCGAGATGTTCTCATCCGTCTTTCGAGTGTCAAACCTGCATCCATAGAAATGATGTCAGCTTAGTCGAGTATTGTATACGATACATCCTGGTTTTGCTATACTGTTCACGAGGTATTTTGCACGGACCTGCGTGGGCCACCAAAACTTGTAACGACCCGCTCTCGGGGGCCCGTTACTTATTTGATAATTGCGCAGGTTCCGCAGTTTACCAGTGAAATCAGCATAGTCACAACGCAGAGATGTACCAACAACACTCAAACAGCTTACAGACATTATTACAGTCCAAATTAAAGTACAACAACCAGCACTCTCTCACACCGATACATGAAAGGAAAAGTACGGAAAGGAAATACAGAATGGAAATACATCTCACAACACACACCAACACAGATAACTAAAACTCCGCGGATTCTGGGTCGTACGCAGGCTCCTCGTACTCTGGGGTGATCTCCTCGATCAGGTCGTCGTCTGTCGGTGCCACAAGTGGAACCGAAGGTAAGTCACAAAGATTCTAAACAAAGAAAAGGAGTACTGTACAAGTACGACAAGCAGAAGTAAAGTACGGTGTAGTGTCTGTACAAGTGCAGAAAGTAAAGTGCTACAAGTGCAGAAAGTAAAGTGCATGACTGTAAAGAAGTAACTGTGCAAGCTCCACTAGAACTACGTGACTCAAGTCGGAGAGTACAATATGTGACCGTTCAGTTCGTCTCTTGCCTGGGTGCTACCCAGACGAATGCCGGTACCCAGGCAGCAGGATGGTTTGCCGAAACGCAGGCAGCTAGACAGGATTGCCGAAACACAGGCAGCTTGACAGGTAGACCAAACTCTAGTCACTCCCGTACTCTCGCAAACTATGAGTTACCCCAAAACCCGGTGTTGTGTCAAGTACAAGTTCTTTACATGAACGTTCCACGGGATGTTCCAAGTCAAGTCTAACACAAGAAAGTGGCGTATGTTTCCGTGCTTCGAGCACATAGTAGTGCGGTGCTACAAGTTCGTACGAGCACAGTGGCTAGATTTCTAAGGTTAGAACCTATCGTGACTTACTGATTTTGAGATCGACGTAGCAAGCCGAAACTGGTTCTAGGGCTTCTACGGACGTTGATGCACAAGAACTTGTACCTGCAATCACAAGAATATCTGGTTAAAGAACGCGACATTTCTATTTTAATAATGTGGTCGTTTTGATTTTTAAAACTGTTGAAACAGCATTGAAAAGCGTTCTAAATTTTTATGTAGGCTATATAGGATAAAAATAGTTTTACTGCAGGAAGGAATATTTTTTTGAAGTCCATAGTAATTTTTATAATTTTTAGAAACTCAAAATAGTTTAAAAACCCAGATTATTTAAGTTACGCGTATTTTCCGTAATTTTTTACGGGAGCAATACAAGTCGGAATGACTTGAGTGAACAGTCAAAATGACTGTCTCGAAGTCTATCATCACATATAATTTTATCACCTTTTAGTGTACGTAAAATCAGCGAGCTACGAATTTTAGAAAGAATTATACCTATTAAATCTTTAAGTTCGAAAAATCATTCCGGAAAAAGTAGGCGTCTGCTCGCAGTGAGACTAGCACCATTGGGTCCGAAATATCATTTCTGATTTTCTGGGGCTATCCACACATTTTTCTGAGCCCTGTATTTCAAGTTATAGATTTAAAACCATTAAACTCAATTATTAATTAATTTAAATTACGAAAAATACGAAATAAATTCGTAATTACGAATTTGCCATTGATGTTTTACGTGCCTCCGTCGACTTTCGACAACAGCGGGAGGGGGGCTCGGCGATGGCTGTCGGGGACGGCGACGTGGCGGGGCTCGGCACTCGTCGGCGGAACTCGGAGCAGTGGCGGCGTTCAGCTGCGGACGACGGCGGAGAGGCGGACGGGAGCTGAGGGAGGCGGTTGTGCTGAGGAGCAAACGGCGGCGGGGAGGCAAGCTCGGAGCTCCGGCGAGGCTGTGGCAGCGTGGCGAAGGCGGGCACGGTGCCGGTGTGAGGCGGACGTCGGAGGGGAGGAAGGCGAGGCGGGGGTTCTCTGTTTTAGAACAGGGGAAGGGGAGTCGGTGTCCGGAGGTAGCGGGAGGCGGACGGGGGTTGCTTCGTCGGAGCAGCGGTGGGTACGCGTGGCTCCGTGGTGCTCGGAGAAGATGGAGTCGACAGCGTGGGTTCTCGGAGGTGCAGCGGGCTACGGCGGAGGGGTGAAGAACGGACGGTGGGGGTATGTCGGGGTGAGGGCGATGAACGGCGGTGCGAGCTCGGAGGCGATCCGGTGGAGCCTGACGATGAGGTCTTTCGGGGAAACGGCGGGCTCCGAGGCGAGCTCGATGGGTGGGTCTCAGGCGGTGAAGCGGCGGTTCATCGGACGGGGGTGCCGGCGTGGGAAGAGGCCAAGGAGAGGGTGTGTTCGACTGATGGAGGAGATGAGCACATGCATGGGTTCGGTGCTCAGGGTTGAAGACGAACAGGGAGGGAGAAAGAGAGCGGGAGAGCCTGGGAAAGAGAGAGAGTGAGGGGAAGAAATGGGTTTCGTTTGGGTTGATGTTTGGCCTGAAATGGGTTTTCGTACGAGACTAAAAGAGAAAGAGAGGGAGATTGTTTCAGCCTGGGTGATTTTTGAACGGGGAAGAAGAGATTAGGGGGGTATTTATAGGTTTAATTAAATTAATAAAAAACTTTAACCTAATTAATACTTAGTCAATTGTAATTAATAGGGTAGGTTAGGAATTTGACTAAATTTGGAAAACATGTTAATACGTGAATCACATGGGTGCTTACGGGTATAGGTTAGGTGGTGAGTTAATTAAAATAGTTAATAGGGTAATTAGTAATTAAGTAAAAAGATTAAACGTAATTAGTATATAAATACAAAATTACGATTTTGCCCCTACTAGTAAACGTGTCCGAAAAATTACGAAAACATACCCACGGGTTCGTATCGTCGCGAGGATGGCGAATACGAAGTCCGTTTCCGGGTTTGGACTACGGGGATACTAGTTTTAGGCCAAAACGTTTGGAAAGCGGGTTTGCGGGTTCTCTATTGAAACGATATCAGAAAATTACGAAATTAATGTGGGGCGCCCTAAATGATCATAGGATGCTACTGCAGAAGTTTGAAATCGTTTTGAAAACGTTTGTATAGAAAATAAATTCATTGACCCAAAACTGCAATATCTGAAAATGAATTTTTATCAGATCTTTTATAGGTATTTGATGAAATCTGATCTTGCTAAAATACTCCATAACTAGTCTGGTACTCCAAAATATTTTTATAGGAAATTTTTGGAATCAGTTAAAACTCCTAACAAACCATTATAAAAATACAATTAAAATGAAATTACTTTAAATACTTAATTTAAATGTATTGGAAAAATACAGGCCGTTACAATTTATTTAAATAATAAAATATAAAAGATGAACCTCGCGGTTCATCACCCTCCTTGGACTCATCTACGGATTGATGCACTTAGATGATACCTCGCGGCATGTCATCCTAAGCGGATTCCTCTACGGATTGTGCGTATTTCAAAAAGGGAAGAAATCGACGTTTTTAACTGTTTCGAAAATTGCACAAAATATGGAGATATGAAAGCAAGATCCTAGCAACACTAACTTCCACACAACACACCCACAATATCTCAGCCAAGCATGGTAACAAAAACGACAAGTTTCATTAATACAAACATCGTTTAATTAGAAAACTTAATACAAAAATAATAATAACAAGGAAAGAAAGATAGTTTTTTCACAACTTTTGAAGCCCAAACACCTCCAAAATTCTCCTTGAGCTGAGCAAACTCCTTTGGAATAGGAAGAGGAAGTTCTTAGCTTCGAAATGAAATGAAAATCACTTAATTTGGAGGTTGGATGAAGAAGTTATGCCCAAAACTCTCTTTTTATAGGCAAACGAGTCTGTTGGTCTTCTTCAGCCTTGGTGGGCGCAACCCGCGTGGTCAAATCTAGGCTGCGAGTCTTCTTCAGCCTTGGCGGGCGCCGCCCGCGTGGTCAAAGATGGCGGGTGCCCGCCTCCCTGTCGACGCGGGCCTGCGGGCCCGTGGAAAATCAAAGCGAGCTCAGCCCGCTTATTGAATGCGGGCGCGCCTTTGGGCGTCCGCTAGCACAGTGGCTCGCCCGCCCGCCCGTAAGCGGGCGGGAGCTGACGCCTGCTTGGCGTCAGCTAATTGCTGACGTCAGCAACACTGTTCATTTAATTTTTTTTTGTTTTTCCTCTCTTTACAACAGCTTTATTGGGCCTTTTAATTTGCAGAAATTTGCTCCGATCTCCGAAAAATATGGAAAAATAGCCGTTGGATTTGGAAAATTGCAAGCTTCTCTTGAAAAATAAAATTGAGACAAAATTAGGCCATAAGGTTGTATTTTGCGTATAAACAAGTGATATACTCTATTATTAAATGATATTACAAAAATACACTTTTTAGAGATCAAATATAATTACATATACGCAAAATACGGTCTAAATGAG
The DNA here is from genome assembly GCA_030789695.1 of Scilla litardierei. Taxonomy (NCBI): domain Eukaryota; kingdom Viridiplantae; phylum Streptophyta; class Magnoliopsida; order Asparagales; family Asparagaceae; genus Scilla; species Scilla litardierei. Next base: position 20,213,480 of record CM061141.1, read on the forward strand.
GGGCTAAAAATGTAATATTCTCTCAGAATCAGCAGCGGGTAGCTGTCTTTGGGACAGGCCTTGTTGAGATCGGCGAAGTCTACGAACATTCGCCATTTGCCTCTAGACTTTTTCACCATTACGACGTTGGCCAGCCATTTCGGGTACTAGACTCCTTGGATGAAGCCTGCTTCGAGCAGGCGCTCTACTTCCTCGAATGCGGCCTCATCTTCTCGCCACCCAAGTTTCTCTTCTTCTGCCTGACCGGCTTAAATTGGGGTCTGCTCGTAACTGGTGGGTGATTACTTGGAGGTCTACGCCCTGCATGTCATCAGGCGACCAGGCGAAGATGTCCAGGTTGGCTTCCAAGCATCCGATCAACTCGCCCATCATGATCGGGTCAAGTTCTGATCCGATGGAGATGAACATACCGCCTATTTTCGTGACAGGTATGAGTTCCGACTCTTCCACGGGTGCGGGTCTTGAGACGCCCGGGCCGTATCTCGGGTCAAGACAGTCCATCGGGTTGCAGCGCTTCACATCGTGCTTCGCGTCGGTCAGCTGGTAGCAGATCTTAGGCTTCGTCTGGTCGCCTCTAATGTTTCCGATTCCTCTTGGCGTCAAGAACTTGACCAACTGGTGGAGGGTTGAGATCACGGCCCCGGCCACGTTGAGGAGCGGTCGACCGATGATCCTGTTGTACGCCGACCCGATCCTCGGCGCCACAAACTCTATCGTCAGGGTGGTCGAGTTGGGCAGCTCCCTGAGCGTGACAGGGAGGCGGACTATCCATACGATGGGTGTGGAGTGGCCCGTGAAGCCTATCACGGGCCCGGAGCAAGGCTCCAGGTCTTCGGCTCGCAACCCCATCCTCTCCAAAGTCGACATGAACATGATGTCGCATGAGCTTCCGGTGTCGACGAGCAGTCGTCGGACCAAGGCGGTGTTAATGACAGCCGAGACGACTAGTGCTTCGTCGTGGGACGGCTTTGCCTCCTTCACGTCCTCTTCGGAGAAATAGATGGGCTGGGGGTAGCCCTCGGCTCCTTCACGATCTACCTCCATTGGTTCTGCCCGCGGTGCGCCTGGCCCCTCAGCTCGGGATAGGCACTGGGTAGTCGCGGCTTTGCCCAGGCGATCGTTGGTTGGCCGCGGTGTTGACGTTGTCGTCGCCGCACTCCTGTGCCTAGAGGTGCATGGCCGCTTCATCTCTGATGTGGTTGTTTGACGTGTGTGCTTCTTCATTCCTAAGACGGTGCCAGATGTTGTAGGATCCTGCCAAAACAGAGTTAGGATCGATACTATGAAGTTTAGACTTACGCTTGCGTATGCGGCACGGTAGTCTACAAACTTCGCCTTCGGATTCGCCACGACAGATCGAGTCTTCTCACGAACGGAGTAAGGCTACTAAATCCACAATCTAAATCTCTACTTTAGATTAAGAACTTGGATAGAGGAAGAGAAAGGATTTCTGCAGAGCTTCGCTAGAATGAAGTTGCATGCATGAATTTCATGCAAAAAAAAGGTGTAAAAAATGGCTTACCCTTGGGTCTTATTTATAGCCCCCAAGGTAGTTATTTTAGGGTAAGTTGTTCCTTTGGAACAACTTAATTAAGGTGTACCATGATACATGGCACATTATAAGCTTAAGTTGTACCATATGCATGGTACAACATAAGCTTAAGATATTCCCCCTTTATTAGCCATATGTCGCATGCACTTATGCATATATAATGCGACTTTCCCACTCATCCAGAGATCCTCTCCGCAAGGGAACAGATTCCCTTTGCACACGACTTCGTGTACGTGACGTTCGAGGTCCGTATTCCCTCGTACATCCCCTACAAGGGTGTACAAACGTCTTCCATATCTAACATCTCCCACTCACACTTGAGGGGATTGTAAGAGAACATCTTTCTCTTAGTTCTTTCATCTATCATACCGAGAAATAGACCGTGCGACCGTCATGCGCGTAGAGTCTGTTGTTGTGCACTTGTTAGAGATACACAACGACCTCGAAGGTGCAAAGTTGAGTAGTTCAACGCATGCTTTACCCTAGATTATTTCTTCACATTTCTTATACTTTATATTCAACAATTGAATCCCATCTGGATTACAATTGGCTGGCCAGCTTTGAATCATTAAAGTCCAAATGCGAATATGAAATCAATCTTCCTCTTCTTGCGAACCTTCTGATCTTGACTAGACTCGCTTTTCTAACGTACCCCGCCGAGCCGAATTATCATAGCTCATAAGTAACACGCTAAGATAGCGATCATTTCGTCAAATCTAAAGGAACCAATTGGAGTCCTTGAGGGTAAGAGTTAAGACCCATATGGCCTTTGAGTCTCACATAATAGCAAACACTATTGCTACTAACTCAGTGGTTGAAATGCATACGTGGTATGAACACGTATTACAACATCACTCCTTTCCCAGGGAGAGTATGTCTTAATGATGTTGTACGGATGAAAAGATCAGACACTACAGTGACTATCTTTTTGAGTCCCCTTACTACTCGTGAAATATTCACGGATTCTCATCCTGCATAAGACAGATAGGAAAAAATCCTATGAGATCTCTTTCAAATATCCTTGTGATACAGATCTCAGATCTTTTGTAAGCATCCATATGATGCAGATCTTTCATTCGACTATCTTGTTTAAGTCATGACTCTAAATCATTCGTCTAATGATTTTGACTTTAAACTAGTCTCATCTCTATCTTATCCATCTGATAAGATAAGGCGGTTGCTCATGTGAGAGAGCCAACCTTAATCTGTCCGACATACACACAATTCAGCTGAGATTTCAAAAAATGTACACAAACATTTCTTAAAAAATTCATATGCAATGTTTGAAAAAAGAACTTATTCTTTTATTAATTTTGATCATTTACAGACATGGGAATTTACATTGGTACAACTCAGCTCTTACGCAATCCTTGAGATGATAAGTGTTTGTAAAACACATCTCTGGGGATCGCCTTCGTAAGCGGATCCGCTATCATCTCACGCGTAGATATGTACCTTATGTCTACCTTCTTGGTCTTATCATAGTCTTTTGCAAATTTGTAGCGGATATCTATGTGTTTGGTCTTACAATGGAATTTCGGATCTTTGACATAGGCTATAGCTGCTTGACTGTCGCTGTGTATAGGTACATCACCTAAGTCACTTGCATTAATTAGCCTGTCTAAAAACTTCCTAAGCCAAACAGCCTCTTGAACTGCCATGCTAAATGCTACAAACTCGGCTTCCATGGTTGAAAGTGCGATGCAGGATTGTTTCTTGCTACTCCAGGATATTGCACCAGATCCGAGTAGAAAAACATATCCTGAGGTCGGTCGTCGCTCATCGAGATCACCCGCCCAATCAGCATCAGTGTAGCCTTCGAGCCTCAAGGCATCTCCTTGATAGCATAAAGCAAAGTCTGCAGTTCCTTTGAGATACCGCATTATCCTCTTAACCGCTTTCCAGTGTACTTGCCCTGGGTTGGATTGGTAACGACTTACCATTCCAACGGCAAAACAGATGTCCGGTCTTGTACACATCATAGCGTACATTAGACTACCAACTGCACTGGAATATGGAACTTTTTCCATAATCTCCTTCTCTTTTTGGTTCTTTGGACATGATTTCAGACATAAATTGTCGCACTTGCTTATTGGAGTATCAATGGACTTGCAGTCCTGCATATTAAAACGTTCTAGAACCTTCTTTATATAAGTCTCCTGTGAAAGAGAAAGAAGTTTCTTTGAACGGTTCCTTGAAATCTTAACTCCAAGGATATATGCGGCTTCTCCCATGTCTTTCATCTCAAAAACTGATGAAAGCCAAGCCTTGATATCCATCACAAAGCCCTTGTCATTTCCGGCTATTAAAATGTCATCTACATATAGAGACATAATAACATATTTGTTCTTATTCCTCTTGATATATACACAGTTATCTTCATCAAGCATGGAAAATCCATTTGATAAGACAACCTCTTGAAATCGTATATACCATTGCCTCGAGGATTGTTTAAGACCATATATGGATTTAAGAAGTTTACAAACCTTATGTTCGTTTCCTTCTTTTACAAACCCTGTTGGTTGTTCCATATAGATCTCCTCGTCCAATTCTCCATTGAGAAAGGCAGTCTTTACATCCATTTGATGTAATTCGATGTCTAAGCAAGCTACCATTGCCAGAATCAGGCGAATTGAGGTAAAACGAACAACAGGTGAGAAAGTCTCTTCGTAGTCTATCCCTTCCTGTTGCGTAAAACCTTTCGCGACAAGGCGAGCTTTATATCTGTCAATAGATCCATCAGCCTTATGCTTGATCTTGAGAACCCATTTGTTCCCAATAGCTCTACGTCCTCTGGGTAAGTCAACCAAGTCCCAGACTTGGTTAACTTTCATGGATTCTAACTCCTCTTGCATCGCTTCCATCCATTTGTCTTTAGCAGGGCAAGATACGGCCTGTTTGAAAGTAGCAGGCTCGTCATCTTCTTGTAGTAAAGTCATAAAGGTTTGCGGAAATTCATCCTCAAATCTTAGAGGAGCCAACCTTGTACGACTACTACGTCGTATTTGAGATTCTTCAAGTCCTTGTTGACTTGAATTTAGATCAATTCTAATATCACTCCCACTTGGAATGTCTTTAGAATTGCTCCCACTTGGATCATTATTCCCGTATGGAATAGGATAATCGTCATTCGTATAATCCATTGGTGAAGGTTGAAACGTATTTTCATTTTCACCAAGAATTCTCCCACTCGAATGAGGTAATCCTTCTTGATCATAAATCTCAAATAGAGATAAGTCCTGACTTATCTCGCCCTGTTTTGGAAACTCGTTTTCCAAGAAAGCGACATCCCTCGACTCAAACTCAATTAGCCCACCATTGTCTTCCTGACTAATAAAAACATAACCTTTGGAGTTTTCTGCGTATCGTATAAAGATACATTTCCTTCCCCTTGGCCCAAGTTTGCCATACTTATGGGAGGAAATATGTGCGTAGGATGCACAACCCCAAGGTTTCAAAATGTTTAAGTCAGGAGACCTTTGGTTCCACAATTCATAAGGAGTGGAGCTAACTGATTTCGAGGGTACGCGGTTTAAAATGAAAGTGGCCGTCAATAATGCATCACCCCAAAAGGTGATTGGCAAGTTAGCTTGCACCATCATTGAACGGACCATTTCCATTAAAGTCCTATTTCTCCTTTCTGCAACACCGTTTTGTTGAGGAGTATAAGGCATAGTTACCTGATGTACTATGCCTTTTTCATCACAAAGTTCCTTAAAACTTATTGATTGATATTCACCGCCCCTATCGGTTCGCAAGACCTTAATCTTGCGATCTAATTGATTCTCCACTAAACTCATATAGTTTTTAAAGCAAGCCAAAGCTTCACTTTTATGGGATATCAAATAGATATGTCCGAATCGGGTGAAATCATCAATAAAAGTGATGAAATAGGACTTTCCGCGTCTTGTCTTGACATTCATCGGACCACATATGTCCGAATGGATAAGCTGTAATGGAACCTCGGCCCTTGTGCCGGTTCCAAACGGCTTGCGACAAGATTTCCCCACAAGGCAATGTTCGCAGGTCGACATTTCAACCTTTGAAACATTGGATAGAAGGCCACGTTTGGCAAGTCTATCCATACGCGTTGGTCCAATATGACCAAGCCTTGCGTGCCAACAATTCACATCAGACTCATAAGTCTTAGAATTTGCAACAAGGAAATTTTCATTACATGAGGAATCGTACATTGTACTCATTACAATAAATCCTTTAAACACAAACCCAGTACCAATAAGAGTATTATTACAACTTAAGTCCATATTACAATCATGAAAAAACCAGCTATAGCCAAGACCCATTAATACAACCACAGAAATTATATTCCTTCGAATATCTGGAGCGAAGAGGACATCATGAAGTAGGAGAGTGCGGCCGTTGTCCAAGACTAGCTTGCAAGTCCCAACGCCTTTCACTTCAACACGTGTGTTGTTTCCTACATAGATCCACTTCATTCCTTGGGGTATCCGGTGATACTCCACGAAGGACCGTCTGTCCCTTGCTTTGTGGTCGGTGGCACCTGAATCAATTATCCAAAATGGATTAGATTCCACAAGAAATATTGAACTAGAAACACATATGTAACTAGTATATTTACAAGTTACCGCGTCGCCTCCACTCGTACACGAACGAGCATAGTGACCGAGCTTGTTGCACTTGAAGCACTTGATCCTCTTCAAGTCTTTCTTCTTGTGCCATTTCTTGTGCCCACCCTTATGTTTGGGTTTCTTGGTAGACTCAGGTTGCTTATTATGTTCATTAGTGAACTTCGAACGATTTTTCCGTTTCTTTCCCCCGTGTGAGGAACTAGCAACCATGTGCACTTCTGCACTTGGCTTGGCAGCCGCAAGCCGCTCTTCCTCTAATTCGAGGTGCTTGGAAACATCGCTGAAGGTCTTGATGCTCTCATTGTGAGTGAGATGCATCTTCATTTGGTCCCACCCATTTGGTAGGGAACGTATGACTGCTTGGATTTGTTGCTCATCTGTGAGCACATGACCTGCGTCCTTTAACTCTGATATAAGGTTCGCCATATGTCGCAGATGTTTCCCCATGGAATGATCTGGACGTTTCTTATATGTATCGAACTTTATAGTTAAGGCGCGAAGTTTGGACACCGATGTGCCACCGAACTTCTCCTCTAGCTTGGACCATATGTCCATGGCTAGGTCATGTTCTCGGAAGATGCGCATTATGTCATCAGCCATACTGCTTAATAACGTAATGCGCGCTATCTTATTCTTCCGAGACCAAGCATCAAAAGCTTCCTTGTCTCTTCGGTGTTGGGCCGTAGTGCCCAACTCCGGTTCAATCATAACGTTCTTTAGAGTTTCGAGTATTTCTTGCTCCTCTAGAACGTATTGTATCTTAATGGACCAAAGTTTGTAATTATCGCCGTTGAGTTTTTCACCTTTGTTTAACTCAGCGACGATATTCTTTGAAGCGGAAGACATTTTACTTTTAAAATGCTGCAAAAGACATAAAAAACCGAAGGTTCGATCAAAAACACATTGCATAAAATTCTTAAAATATAACTCCCATTTGAAATTATATTATATTTGATAAGTTACTTTCGAAAAATATTGAAGATGTTGTTCTAGAATCGAAAAGGTCTCTTTGATTCCAATCACCATCTAGAACAACCTTCAATATTCCCCCATCACTTATCAAACAATAGTACTCTTATAGTACTAGCAGCGGAAAAACGAGTTTGAAAACGTATTTTTCAAATATAATTCCTACTTGAAATAATAATAGAATATCCCATATGGATAGTTCTAAAATCAACTCCCACTTGGAATGATATTCATAATTTGATAAGTTACTTTCGAAAAATATTGAAGATGTTACTCTAGAGTCGGAAAGGTCACTATGTTTTCAATCACCATCTAGAGTAACTTTCAATATTTCTCCCTCACTTTATCAAATGTTAGTACTCTTATAGTACTTTGCAGCGGAAAAGCGTTTTTGAAAAACGTATTTTTCAAAAAATTTAAAATACATTGGCTAATCTCCGTAGAGTAGAGCACAACGTCATAAGTACATTGGCTAATCTCCGTAGAGTAGAGCACAATGACATGGCTAATCTCGCATGAAGTAGAGCACTAAGGCTAATCTTCAAGGAGTAGAGCACAAAGAAAAACTTCATTAAAACGTTAGTCCCGTATGAACTAGTCGGCACTGTGGTTAGCCCCGTATGGACTAATCGACACATTCGAGTTTGACCAAGGCCTTTTGTTACCCCGTATGGGTCATTTGGCAAGTTTGCAATCGACCCAGACCTTTTGTCGGATTGGTCGATCAAAAACACCAAATTGGTCGACCAATTTTTGGTCTACAACTTCTTCCCGGCCAGGGCCTCTGCCCTGGCCGGGGCTTGGCCAAGGGCCGGCCAGGGCCTCTGCCCTGGCCGGCCAGGGGCCTTGGCCCCCTCGGCCAGGGCCTCTGCCCTGGCCGAGGCCGGCCAAGACCGGCCAGGCCCTGGCCGAGGCCAGGGCATTGGCCCTGGCCTCTGCCAGGGCCGGCCAGGCCCTGGCCGAGGCCAGGGCGCCGGCCCTGGCCTCTGCCAGGGCCGCCTGGCCTCTGCCAGGGCCGCCTGGCCCTGGCAGTGGCCAGGGTGCCGGCCCTGGCCTCTGCCAGGGCCGGCCAGGCCGGCGGCCTGGCCTTGGCCGGCCACTGCCGGCCTGGCCATGGCCGGCCATGGCTTGGCCATGGCCGGCCATGGCCAAGGCCATTTGGCATTGGCCGGCCATGGCCCCTTTGGCCATGGCCCCTTTGGCCATGGCCGGCCACCCCCTTTGAATGGGGTTGCCGCACATACTCCTCCCCCTTGATGGGGTGGTCGCCGGTGGTTATTGGCCGTAGCCAACCCCCTCCGCAAGTGGAGGGGGGGTGCATAGCCTTCATAGCCCATTTGGCCATGGTGCACATGCACCAATTTCCTCTTACCCGATGGAAATAACTACCATCATCTTCCTCGATGAAGCACCCGTTCGTCGATGAAGCACCCGTTCGTCGAGAAATTAGTTATTTCCTAATGGCCGTGTGCCAAAAATGAAAAATAACATACTACGTGAACGGTCGGTTCTTCCCGTCACGGAGAGTTCCTACCATATCCGTAATGATAGGAGACCCTAACGTGAAAAGAACAACCGCTGCGTTCTCTCCGTCACGAAGCGTTCCTACTATATCCGTAATAGTAGGAGACCCATTCGTGAAAAAGACAACGACTCGTTCATAGTTTCGACGGGGCGGTGGTTTGACCGGGGCGAACCCATATGGCTCTGATACCAATGTAGGATCCTGCCAAAACAGAGTTAGGATCGATACTATGAAGTTTAGACTTACGCTTGCGTATGCGGCACGGTAGTCTACGAACTTCGCCTTCGGATTCGCCACGACGGATCGAGTCTTCTCACGAACGGAGTAAGGCTACTAAATCCACAATCTAAATCTCTACTTTAGATTAAGAACTTGGATAGAGGAAGAGAAAGGATTTCTGCAGAGCTTCGCTAGAATGAAGTTGCATGCATGAATTTCATGCAAAAAAAGGTGTAAAAATGGCTTACCCTTGGGTCTTATTTATAGCCCCCAAATTTTAGGGTAAGTTGTTCCTTTGGAACAACTTAATTAAGGTGTACCATGATACATGGCACATTATAAGCTTAAGTTGTACCATATGCATGGTACAACATAAGCTTAAGATATTCCCCCTTTATTAGCCATATGTCGCATGCACTTATGCATATATAATGCGACTTTCCCACTCATCCAGAGATCCTCTCCGCAAGGGAACAGATTCCCTTTGCACACGACTTCGTGTACGCGACGTTCAAGGTCCGTATTCCCTCGTACATCCCCTACAAGGGTGTACAAACGTCTTCCATATCCAACAGATGTATCGGGGTGTTTTCTCACCAAACGTTGGTTGACTGGAGGGCTGGAGGTCAACGCGATCACGCAGGACACGTGCGGCCTCCAGGAGCGGGATGCAGCTCGCTTGGCTTGACGACGAGCACGTGGGTCCGAGCGTCGGTGTGCCGAAGGAAGTCCTCGGCAGTGCAACGTCCTTGGTAGGGGCAAAGATGACCGGGCTCGAGGGGCAAGCACGTTAGGCTCCGGGTTGATTGGGCACAGAAGGGTAGCCTCGGCACGGCTTGATCTCCTTGACCTGAACAGACGAGAAAGCTCGTCAGGGAGGTCGGACCTTGGTAACGACCAAGTCCCCTCCGATGCCTAAGTCAGAACGGATCTGAAGGATGCTCGGTAAGATCGGTATGACTCACGGGGAGGCCGATACGCGAGTCCTCGGGCTGAGCTGTGGAGGAGAATTTTGTGGTGGAGATAAGGTCGTTCAAGAAGAATACCTCAGGGTTTTGGGTATCCAGAAAGTGGTCTCTTTCTACGTTGTTCCTCGAGTTGCTCTATAGGAGTCTTCCCCAGCCACGTCTCCTCGACGTCCCCCTATTTCACACCGATGATCCGCTAATTTGATGGCGCCTTCATGGGTCATGAAGGTGGGCGTAATGTGGCTCATTAATGGTGATTAAGGGGGCGCATTTTAAGGGGAGCGGTTAACTCCTGCTGGCGTGGGTCAGCGGTTGCGCCCGCTTCGGTCCGAGGCCAGACCAACTCTGAGGCTTCGTGGGGGCCTCGTTTCCCATAGGCCCGTAGGCTCGCGACACGGGCTTGGGCCGTTCGGTCTTGGCCCATCCTGGGAGGGCCGTATCAATCGGCATACCAAAAAATCTAGTGAATTCAACGCTATTTGAATGCTCAATCTGCTCAGTTTCAAAACAAAAAAACTTTTTGTAAAGAGTGTTTCTAGGGTCAAATTCCTTTATAGTTTTCGAATATGTATTACATCCTTAAAAAAAATTTTCAAAAAAAACTACTTTTTTATGTGATGTTGTAAGTGCAGGAAATTAGATTAAATAGTTTACTCATTTTTCTTTTTTCAAATTTTTTCGTTAAATTAGATAAAACACATGCATTTTCTTCGAATATAGTTTATATGTACTATTATTTTCTAGAATACAACTCTCTGGTCGTCATATTTATTACTTTTTCTAGTAAATTTGAGTCACATTTTTGCAATCATTTGAGCCTCCTGTGAGTTTCTATATAGCTAGATCCAAAACAATCGTAAGATAAATAAAACCTAAGTGACTATAAACAAGGACTAAATTAATTTAAAAAAACTAGCATTAGCAAAATGGATTAATGTAGAGCAGGTGACACCTGATCCAAATGATCAGGTGCAAGACACAAAAGGATGTGCCACCAACTAGTACAAGCCCATGTGGAGGCTTGTACTCTCTACCTTTTTTGTGTCTTGTCACCTGATACAAACCAGATCCATTGGATCAGGTGGCAACTTTTCTACATTAAATCCTTAGCAAAATCATCATATATTGATATGTGTGTGTGTGTGTGAAAAATGGAGAAGAGCTGACAGCGCTGGAAATTTTTCCAGCGCTGTCAGCGTTTTGGTCGACCTAAAAGTATTTTTTAAAAAAAATTTTGCAGTAGTTAGATATATTTGTTAGGAAGCTTCCCACAAAATTTCAGGTCGATCCGACACCGTTTGAGCCTCCGTTCATCGATTTCAAAAACGTTACTGCAAAAAATTTTTTTAAAAAAAATACTTTTAGGTCGAATAAAACGCTGACAACGCTGGAAAAAATTACAGTGCTGTCAGCACTGGTCCATTAACACACACACACACACACACACACACACACATAGGGTAAAGTGTTCCTAGGGTGACTCCTTAGATTAAATCTAAGGAGTCGCCCCCATTTTCCCAATATCCTACAATTATTTTCGAAATTTTTTTTCATGGGATTGTTGGTCACCGCATGGATGATCAACATACCAAAAATCAAGTCATTCCAATACTTTTAGAGTCCCCATCAACCCCTTGTAACGTCATGGGTTTTTCAGCACGTTTTCAGACCGTTGAAGTTGCAAGGGGTTGATAGGGGGGCTCTAAAAGTATTGGAATGGCTTGATTTTTGGTATGTTGACCATCCATGATGTGAACAACAACCCCATGAAAAATAAAATCCAAAAATAATTTGGAATATGGGGGAAAATGGGGGCGACTCCTTAGATTTCATCTAAGGAGTCACCCTAGGAACACTTTACCCATATATATATATATGGGTAAAGTGTTCCTAGGGTGACTCCTTAGATGAAATCTAAGGAGTCGCCCCCATTTTTCCCCTTATCCCACAATTTTTTTGGATTTTATTTTTAATGGGGTTGTTGTGCACATCATGGATGGTCAACATACCAAAAATCAAGTCATTCCAATACTTTTAGAGCCCACATCTACCCCTTGCAACTTCAACGGCCTGAAAACTTGCTGAAAACCCCATAAAGTTGCAAGGGGTAGATGGTGGCTTTTAAAGTATTGGAATGACTTGATTTTTGGTATGTTGATCATCCATGATGTGACCAACAATCCTATGAAAAATAAAATCCAAAAAAATTGTGGAAGATGTGAGAAAATGGGGGCGACTCCTTAGATTTAATCTAAGGAGTCATCCTAGGAACACTTTACCATATATATATATATATATATATATATATATATATATATATATAGAATAATGGGTATCATACGCCATATGAGAGGGTCTCTCATATTCCCTCTCACATAAAGGGGGCAAGTACAACAAGTACAAGCCCATGTGGGCTTGTACTTGCCCCCTTTATGTGAGAGGGAATATGAGAGACCCTCTCATATGGCGTATGATACCCATTATTCTCATATACATATATATATATATATATATATATATATATATATATATATATATATATATATATATATATATATATATAGGAAAATTTTCAAATGAGAACATTTCGCACCGTGCGAAAATGTTTTTATCTTTTTTTTGAAATTTTTTTTTTTCAAAAATTCTTTTTTCCACCCTCATTATATGTTGTTATACCCCCCTCAAAAAATAATGGTTGAGAAATAATGTCATTTGGCCTTCGATCAAGCCATTTCATCAAATTCGCACGTTTTGAGACCGTTAAATTTGTAACGGGTGGATGGGTGCTCTAATGCCCAACGGGTTCACCCATTATTTTCCCTGGGGTATATAATTGTATGGATTAAACATCAAAAAAAAAAATTTTGAAAAAAAAAATTTCAAAAATAAAAATAAAAATCTTTTCGCATGGTGCGAAAAGCCTCTTTTTCGCATTTGAAGATCACTATATATATATATATATATATATATATATATATATATATATATATATATATATATATATATATATGGAAAAAGGGGATCTAAGGTGCCTCCTTAGATGAAAATCTAAGGAGGCGCCCGCATTTCCCCCCATCTCCTACAATTTTTTAGGAAATTTTTTTTCATGGGGTTGTTGTTCACATCATGGATGATCAACATACCAAATTTCAAGGAATTCCAATACTTTTTGAGCCACCATATATATAGGGTAAAGGGATCCTAAGGTGCCTCCTTAGATTCAATCTAAGGAGGCGCCCCCATTTCCCCCATCTCACATATTTTATTTGAAAAGTTTTTTTATGGATTTGTTGTTCACCTCATGGATGGTCAACGTACCAAATTTCAAGAGATTCCAATACTTTTTGAGCCCTCATCTACACATTGCAACTTCATGTGTTTTTCAGAACGTTTTCAGACAGTTGAAGTTGTAAGGGGGTAGATGGTGGCTCAAAAAGTATTTGAATAACTTGATATTTGGTATGTTGATCATCCATGATGTGAACAATAATTCTATGAAAAAAAATTTCCAAAAAAATTGTGGGAAATGTGAGGAAATGGGGGCGCCTCCTTAGATTTAATCTAAGTAGGCACCCTAGATCCCTTTTTCCATATATATATACACACACACACACACACACACACACACACACACACACATATATATAGGTAAATCTTCATGTGAGAACATTTCGCACCGTGCGAAAATGTTTTTAGTTTTTTTTTTGAAATTTTTTTTTCAAAAATTCTTTTTCACCCTCATTATATGTTGTTATACCCCCCTCAAAAAATAATGGTTGAGAAATAATGTCATTTGGTCTTCGATCAAGGCATTTCATCAAATTCGCACGTTTTGATACCGTTAAATTTGTAACGGGTGGATGGGTGCTCTAATGCCCAACGGGTTCACCCATTATTTTCCCTAGGGTATATAATTGTATGGATTAAACATCATTAAAAGAATTTTTGAAAAAAAAAATTTCAAAAAAATAAAAAAAAGATTTCGCACGGCTTTCGCACGGGGTTTTTCGCACCCGAAGATTGCCTTATATACATATTATATGTATATGTATATACATATTATATGTATATGTATATACATATTATATGTATATGTATACATATTATATGTATAGGGCAATCTTCGGGTGCGAAAAATCCCGTGCGAAAGCCGTGCGAAAACTTTTTTTTTTATTTTTTTGAAATTTTTTTTTTCAAAAATTCTTTTTTTGATGTTTAATCCATACAATTATATACCCCAGGGAAAATAATGGGTGAACCCGTTGGGCATTAGAGCACTCATCCACCCGTTACAAATTTAACGGTCTCAAAACGTGCGAATTTGATGAAATGGCTTGATCGAAGGCCAAATGACATTATTTCTCAACCATTATTTTTTGAGTGGGGTATAACAACATATAATGAGGGTGGAAAAAAGAATTTTTGAAAAAAAAAATTTCAAAAAAAAGATAAAAACATTTTCGCACGGTGCGAAATGTTCTCATTTGAAAATTTTCCTATATGTATATGTATATATGTACAAGTCATTACATGTGCCCATAGGGCACAGTTTATTTAATGGCTGAGTTTTTTCCGCTAATTTGGGAAATAGGGAGCACCCGTGTCGCTAAATATTTTTACGTTAATTTGTTTCGCACAATTTTGGCTGTAGAAAGAATTTTTTGGGAAACAAAAATTTCGCGGGGGAAAATCTTAAGTGAACCGTGCCCGCGGCACGGATTATGACTAGTATATATATATATATATTAAGGGGTTTTGAGGATGTATGATACATTGTAATATAGTTGTACATAATTTGCCAAAGGGTTTCCCTAAGAGGATATTAGTGTGTTGTGGGTGACGGCGCTTGTGCCCTATCCCCACTCTCCCTACCATCTTTCTAGGCCCCTTGTGGATGTTCTGTATTGTTTTTTGTCTTCAATAAAGTTGCTCTATTACTCGTCAACACACACGCACACGCACACACGCACACACACACACACACATATGAGGAGGGATCAAATGACCCCCAAAAATGACCCCCTATCAAAAATCATATGCCCCCCTTTTTCGGAAGATCCGAACCGTTCATCTTGATCTCCGCCCTCTAAATACCTAACCCACCAATTTTCAACCCGATCCTATCTGTTTTGCCCGTCCATCAACCATTCGCAAAAGTTCTGTTCATGCGAAACCATTAAATTTGGGTCGGATGGATGAACGGGCAAAACACATGGGATCGGTTTGAAAATTGATGGGTCAGATATTTAGAGGGTGGAGATCAAGATCAACGGTTCGGATCTTCCGAAAAAATGGGGAGGCATGAGATTTTTGATAGTGGGTCATTTTGGGGGGTCATTTGATCCCACCCTCTAAAAACCTGACCCACCAATTTTCAACCCGATCCCATGTGTTTTGCACGTTCATCCATCCGACCCAAATTTAATGGTTTCGCATGAACAGAACTTTTGCGAATGGTTGATGGACGGGCAAAACACAGGGGATCGGGTTGAAAATTGGTGGGTCGGGTATTTAGAGAGGTATTTAGAGGATGGAGATCAAGATGAACGGTTCGGATCTTCTAAAAAATGAAGGGCATAGGATTTTTGATAGGGGTCATTTTTGGGGGTTATTTTTGGGGGTCATTTGATCCCACCCGCATATATATATATATATATATATAATTCTAAAAAATTATAGTACATATATGTTGCTAAACTTAAAATTGAAGAAAGTCCATGTGTATTAATTAATTTCAGCTTTTTTTTTGATAAGACAATCTCATGAAATTGGGCCAAAAGCAACAATGGCTGGTGGATGAAGGGTCTCTCTCTCTCTCTCTCTCTCTCTCTCTCTCTAGGTTGTTAAGCCACTTTTAGAGAGAGGAAAGCCGCTTTTAGAGAGAGGAGGGAGACCAAGGCCATGTCCCTCCATTGCTCTTCCTCATGGTGGTGGATCACCTCACATGGAAGACTAGAGAATGGAACAAAAAGCGTAAAAAGAGTGCATTGGATACAGTCTCTCTCTGATCCCTTTCCTACTCCTCTCTAGGTTGTTAAGCCCCTTTTAGAGAGAGAGAGGGAGGGAGGGAGACCAAGGCCATGTTCTCCCGTTGCTCTCACTCGTGGTGGTGGATCATCTCACATGAAAGACGAGAGAGAATGGAACAAAAAGCACAAGGCAAAAAAAGAGTGCATTGGATAGGGTGGAAGCATGCCACACATAGAAAAGCTAGCTCTAGCTACCCATTGAAGGTTTTTGTTACAAGAAAAGGGTCCTCCATTTACCAACACAAGCACAAAAGGCAAGCTCCTCCATTTGTGCCAGAGACAAATCATGGTGACATCGAAGGCAAGGATCCAAGAACAAGTCTTTTTCTTCTGGTAATTTTTCTCTTCTTTTTTCATTTGATAATAATTGAATCTGCACAAAATGAATCCATATATATACTGAGAACATTGGGTCGCTGTCTATTAAACGGCGTCTAAAAATGATTCATGATGGTAGGGGGTGCTACAATTTGGGCTTAAAAAAGCTCAAATGGCAGGCAGATGGGCTGCCTTTTTCTGCTTTTTTGGAAAGGCCTTGAGAGACCTTAAAGTAGGTTCAAACAGGCCATGTGATGCATGTGCCTTCCAAGAGTGCCTAAAGTCAAAACAAGGGAATCTTTGGCATGACAGGGAGATAGAGATAGAGAGGCCCCCTTTTTCAACAAAAAAAAAAGACTCGTACTGTTTTTAATCCATCAGAATGCAGGAAATATAGTCGGAAAAACACGGAAAATTAAAAGAAGATGGTGTATAGTAGAATTCGAACCAGTCCTCCACCGAGACAACTGGGTGATTCAACCACTACCACTAGGGCCACTAGGGCCGGATGTAATATTTATTTTATTATCTTCTTGGATGGAATCTCCTAAGTTTAATTAATAATAAAGTACAACCATTTTATGTATTTTCCAAAAAAAATATCTTTCTTTTTCCAAAAAAAAAAACCACACAGTAAGCCTGACGTTTTAGGAGATATTTTCATGCTGATACAAGAGTAAGATGGGTATGACAAGGAAATAGTAATCATCAACCTTTGTCCCATCCACATGGACTCAACCTTGTTCTCATGTCCGTGAAAGGATCTTTCAAGAAACCAAATGCATGCGGTAAGAAGAAAAGTTGGACTATATAAGCCGCAGCCTTGCGGTGTATGTTTATGGTCCTTTTTTTCCTTAAAAAAGGCATACATGTCATAGCAATATATCAAAAAAGGCACACGACCGCTACAAAGATTGGTTAGTAATTAAATACACGCAAATCAACTCCCATGACATATTTATGGGCGAGTGGCGAGTATTATTGGTAAAACTGACTGTATGATATCAATCAAGACCGTCATTTGTAATTAACTGTACCTTTATCACCTCTTCTACGCTAAGATGTAATAAACAATACACAATGTATATATCTCTACCGTATGACTTTCCACTGACAAATTTTCAATGAATTTATTAGTTTTGCAACTTGGAGGAAGGAAAATGAAGATGGATGATTTTGAAACCCCCTAGCGATGAACAAATGGTTCAAGTACAGTCTTTAGGTTGTGCAGTACATCAGTAACATAAGTATGATAGTGTGGACAAATATATGATACAGTATAGATACATAACATAGCAAGCTTTATCATTACAACCAAAATTACTTCATGGTGCAGTCATGAATGAATCAAGATTAGTCAAAGTTGTTTAAGTCATAGATTGTAAGCCTCTAGACATGCTGTGGTGTTGGTCCAAATTGGCATCCATCAGTTATTTTCAACATCAGGTTACTCAAGAAAGTTGGTTTTCTTTTGGTATGGTGAATGAATACCCTCATGTCCCCTACTTGTATGTCGTTAAAATGCCTTCAACAATTCCTCGCACCTGTCATCAAAACCTAAGTGCACCCCATTATCTGCATTCTGCAAGCAAACTCGCTATTTCCACATACGACTATTGAGCACATGTTTCTTAGTGCTCGCTCATTCCTACGATGAACTCTGCTTTCCTACACCTTGCCTCATCTACTTAACAACCCTGACAAATTCTTGTGTTCTGCACCTTGCCTCATCTACTGAACAGTCTCATTCGCCGTCAAGCACTCACCTTTCTCATCTTCAACCAGTATTACATCTCCCAAACAATCCTAGTGGCTAAATTCATAAGAAAAAGTCTCCAAAAAATCCAGTCTAAAACCCAGAAAGTCAAAAGTATTATCAGTACGTGTAATTCTCAGTAGATTACTATGAGGCATTAAAAGTGAAATGGATTCAGGTGTCTCCCCTTCTTGAGCAAGTCTCACAGTTCATGGTGATCTTATTTCTATTGCCTTCCTCTTAAGCAAAAGCCAGATTGGTTGGATAGCAACTCTTTTAGTATTTATAATCAAATCAGTGCAATGATTGCACTTGGTATAACAAGGATCATGATTACATACATATTGAGGATCAACTGGCTTTGTTTTTATAGAATAATTTAGGATAACACATATCATGTTTCTCATTCGTAAAGTAGCTTCACAAAAAGAATTGCTAAATGTAGTGGTGGCCTTCTAATGTTTTACCCATTTACTGCATCCGATGCATGTCCTGTCACAAGATCTTGAGTTTTCAATAAATATAAAATGTTCCATCCAACAATTTCTATGATATGAGACATTAGGAAATCATAGCCACACAATTTTCAACACTCGTTTAAAATTTAATTTTGTTTTCTTATTAGCATTGTATATTCACAGATGTTAAATTAGTAGCTTAATCAAATAACAGGAGAAATCAAATAACAGGAGATATAATGACAGATGATACTGCTTTACTAATGAAGGTAGTTTTCAAAACTCATGATGGGTGTGTTTGACAACCAAAGCAAGCACTAACAACTTACAAGCATTCTAAAACCCGTTAGTTAATCAAATTCCTTATGGCTTAGTTTTAAAACATACACCAATCGTTTTAGAAATCCATTTGACTAACCCCACCCTGAGCCACTTGGTTTGGACATCATGTTGAAATATTGAGGGATAAACCAAACTTCAGATGAAAAATCAACACCACACACACGCACGCACACGCACACGCGCGCGCGCGCGCGCGCACAGAGAGAGAGAGCGCGCGCGCACACACACTCAATGGATAAAATTACTTATGCTTATGCAGCATTTTAACTTTCTATATGTCTATGTTGAGGACGCTCCCCACTACAATCATCCAGTGCATGTCTCCAACAAAGAATTCCATTTTTGTCAGATGCTTCAAAATATGTGCAGTTTTATTTACCTCAGACAGACATACGGTGACATGTGTGATTGCCTATTTAAGAATATGCTAGTGTTTAAGAACTACATAATTTCTTTTTCGCTTTGTTTCTTCAATACATACTGTAAGTCAATATATGTGACCATAAAGTCATACATTTATTCACAAATTAAAGGGAACAATGTCCGTATGTCTCGACAGAAAAATTACCATGTCATGTCCACTGCTCCTGTCAAAATGCCAGATTTGTGTGTGTCCAATAATCATAGCTATTTACTTTGACAACGAGGACGGCTGAGTTAAAAGCTACATTAAAATGAACCTTCTATTTTGAAAATGCAAATTTCACATGTTCACACCCCACCCCACGTATGTGCTGGAAGATTTTAAATAAAATTGATGAACTGATGAACCACCCTATATCAAATAGTGTTACATGATTTGTCCAACCAGCCCCCCCCCCCCCCCCCCCCCCCCCCCCCCCCCAAAAAAAAAAAAAACAAACAAACAAACAAACAAACAAACAAACAAACAAAACAAAACAAAACAAAACAAAACAAAACAAAACAAAAACAAAAACAAAAACAAAACAAAGAAACGGGCAGAGAAACCCCATTACAAAAAATAAAGAAAACAAAAAAACCCCTTAAAAGCAGGACAGAAAAGAAAACTAAAAGGATCCACTATCCGGATCCTACAACCCAATTTTGGTGCGTTCACGATGCGGATGGCAAAAAGTTTCAACCCAAATCATATACAAAAAAGAAGAAGAAAAAATAAACCACATTCAGCGATAGATATCACATCATGAAAATGAAACTTTTCAAGGAATAAAACACACATAATTAAGATTTTCATATTTGCAAGTACAAACAGACCACAAGATCAACTACGATGCTCTGAACTACAATCCAGATTTTTCGCCAAATGCTAAAGGACAAATAAAAGATTAAACAGATTTCATGTCATTTTCATGCACTTTGATTTATGTTTTGATTTTTTTAAACAATTTACTTTTGATTTTCTTGCTGCTTTTGAAATTTGGAGTTGTGGATTATTACTATCTTTGAAATTTTGAATTTGGTAATTAATCATTGGATTTAATTAGGCATGACATCATCATATTTTCTTTTAATGTGTAGATTATTCTTATTTTATACTGCACTGATGGTTATTGTTCTTAATTGATTATTTATCATTTTTAGTCATATGTATAACTGTGTGGATATGTCCATAACATACACGGCGAAACCGGGGCCTACAACCACACTATAGGCAGTACCTTGCAGCATGCTCCTTTTTCACCACTGAATTTGGACTGAATTAGCGTGTTGACTTTTTGAACTAATCTCAAAGCAAATTCAATATCTAGAAAAGACTTCATTGTAAGCACAACTTGTGATGTCACTGTAGGCCCCTGTTTATCTATACATATGTATTTATGTAAACACGCACACACATATACACATATAGATACATGTGTGTATACACATATATGTACATATGCCTTTGTATATGTATATGTATATGTATATGTATATACATGTATAGGTGTGTATGTGTATGTGTATATATGTGTATGTATGTATGTGCATGCGTGTGGAGGGAAAAGGTTCCTAGGGTGTCCCCTTAAATAATTATCTAAGGAGGACTAAGATCACGTGGATGATGATTTTCTTCGAACATCATGATCTTCATGCTTTAAAATGATTACGTATGAAAAATCATGTGAATTGAATGTTATCTTACTGTTAATCAAATAATCTTATTTGTTTTATAGCTAAGAACCCGTTCATTTTTGTAATCGCTTAAAACTTGGTTAAAACATGTTGAAAGTACATGATAACAAGAATTTGAATATATGTTAATCATAAAGAACAAAATAGATCATTGGTAAAATTTACCCATTGCGTATTTTAAGCCACATCCTTAGATAATTACCTACGGAGATAACTTAGGCACACTTTTTCCACACACACACACACATACATACATATAAAAATGTTCGTATATATACACACATAGATATATAGGTGTGTATAAATCTATTATATAAAAGAGGGATGTTATCAAGCGAAATTGGATAAGAGAATTTGGACAATAGAATTTGGATAAGAGAATTTGGATATCTATTATATAAAAGAGAGCAATTGGATAAGAGAAAATATAATAGATGAGATTTTGAGGGATAAGAGAGGAGGTGGGGAATTTTGCACATACAACCCCGGTTTTTGCATTTTTGCCACTGGACCCTCCCACACACCCACCCACACCTTTTGGACATGAGAAATTGGATAAGAGAATTTGGACATGAGAAATTGAATAAGAGAAATTGGATATCTATTATATAAAAGAGGGAAATTGGATATGAGAAAATATAAGAGATGTGATTTTGAGGGATAAGGGCGGAGGTGGGGAATTTTGCACATACAACCCCTGTTTTTGCATTTTTACCCTTGGACCCTCCCCACACAACCACCCACAATTTTTATTCTTCCCCCCTTCCGAACATTTTTTTCCAGTCCTTTGAAGATTTTGAATCTTATCCTACTAGGACAAAGCTTTGTCCTACGTGGCAAATTTGTCCTACGCGGCAATAACAATTTTGGGTGGAAACTTGAAATTTTATGGGAAAACTTGAATTTTGTGGGGGGAAAAACTCAGTCATTAAATAAACCATGCCCTATGGACACGGGTAATGACTAGTACATACATATACATACATACATACATACATATACATATAAGTATATACATACATATAAATATATGCGTATATATAAAGATGTGTATACACACATGAGAATAATATATATCATTTGGTCTTTGAGGATATTTCATCAACGGGTGGCCAAAAATCCACTCCCCGCACTGGTATCTTCGTACACTAAAACAAAAACAAAAGTAAAACAAAAATCTTATGTTTTTTATGCTCTTTGCCTACTGATTTAGGCGCAACAAAGGCCCCTTTTAAAAATAGTTAAATTATAAACTACCCGATGAAAGGAAAAATCATACAAAAATCCATTACTCTCTTTACACATATATGGATTCTCTTTACATACACGTAAACCCCCCCCCCCAAACCAAACCCCCCCAACCCCCCCCCCCCCCCCCCCCCCCCCCCGCGCGTGAAAGGGAAAAGCATTAGAAAATGTATTACTCTCTTTACATACACGCATGCATACATATACGGGGGCTGTGTGAGGGAAAAATGTATATCATACGACATATGAGGCTTAGCCTAATATTCGACTCAAAATTTACTCTCCGCTATTTTTAAGGATAGGTTTCGTTAATTTTCATGTTCATATTCTAAAACCCCACCAAATATGGGAGAACCAAAAGTTGATTGTTTGTCGATATATAGTGGACAAAATTTCTTAAGTTGAAAAACCGTTAATTTTTTAACAAAAATATCAACGAATAAAAAGAATTAGCTTCACACGATCTTTGGTATTTTGATGTTTTAGAATACATAGATCAAAATAAACATTACCGATCATTCAAAAATAGTGCAAAGGTCATTACGAGGCTAAGCCTCATATGTAGACCCGACCACGGTTCGGTTCGAACCGTGGAACCGAAACGGAACCGAACCGATTTGGAACCGAACCGAACCGGAACCGGCCGACCGGTTCCAAGAACCGGAACCGGAACCGTGCCAAGCCGGTTCGGTTCCGGTTTCCCCTTTTGTGGAACCGAACCGGAACCGGCGGTTCCGGTTCCCCGGTTCCGGAACCGGGGAACCGATTCGGTTTTGGCCAATTTGCTCACATTCTCAATTTTCTCACAAAGTTTTCTCACATTCCCCGGTTTGATTTGTTACATACTCAATTTTCTCATATGTACTTGCATTAAGTTGATTAGTGACAAGATATATTTCTTTTTTAAGTTATAGCCTTTAAATTTTGTTTACTTTTCATATATTTTCATCACAACCGAACCGGAACCGACCCCAAACCGGAACCAAACCGGAACCAAACCGGAACCGGAATCGGAACCGAAATGAAACCAGAACCGGAACCGGAACCGGAACCGCTCGAGAACCGGAACCGGAACCGAACCGCTTCTAAAGCGGTTCGGTTCCGGTTCTGGGTTTTGCCGGAACCGGAACCGACGGTTCGGAACCGGAACCGAACCGCGGTCGGGTCTACTCATATGTCATATGGTACACATTATATTTTACATATATAAAGAGAGAGACCACACGGACAGAACTACCCTCAATGGTGTGGGGGCATGGACCCCAAACAATTTTGAAATATATAAATGTACATATGTATAGTTGTATGTTTGTGTGTGTATGTATATATGTATGTACATTTATGTAAATTTGTATAGTTGTATATATGTATGTATTTATAGTTGTATATATGTATTTACATTTATTAGGCCCACACTAAATATATGTGTGCGTGTGTATTAGGACCCCACCAAACCAAATGCATGGTTCCGCCATTAGGTCCACATATATCTATTATACGAAAGAGAAAGAGAAGTGTTTTTTTGAATGTGAATGCTGATTAGGACAACCATGTATGTAGGAGGAGTACTAGACTTTAATCTGAAAGACTCAAGGGTTAAGAATAAAAGTTGAAAACAAAAAATTGAAGGGAAACACTAAGGTTTTGCTGTGAAAAAAATAAAGAGATAGGGATGAGAAGGATGGTGGGACTGAGAAGGAAGAAAGAGGGTATAGGTGTGTTCAGAAGTGTATTTTGGTGATTACATGATAATGTTAAAGGAACCTACCATATGCACAAGAATATATGACATGAGAATTTATTTTTGTGTGGACATGAAATAAATGGATGATGGTGTGATCCATGCCTTGTGGTAACGGAAATTACTAGTGTGTGCACGTGTGTGTAAAGAGAGACCACATATATAGTCTATATAGATATAAAATGATAGATAAATATATTCCTCACATAGAGGAATGTTTGGCTGCGTGCTGTGCGTAGCAGCAAGCCCGTGCGAAAATTGCAGCCCGCCGTTGGATCTGATCCAACGGCCCGTGACTTGGCATCCAGCGTCGAATTAAAAAAACACGGTTTTGCCCGATGCAAAGGGCATCGTTCTGAAAGGAAAAAAAGCCCAACACTTCTCTCTTCGGGCATCGACAACCCCCAGAGCTCCATCTTCGTGCAATCAAGAAACCACAGCTCTCCCTACCTACTCTCTTCGTGGGATCGAAAAAACCCCAACTAGCTTGCGCCTCCCTTCGTCTATCAAAGATTTTCACACGAGCTTGAGTCTTCCCCTACCTCCCCCTTCGTGATCGAGAAACCCTAGAGCTCCCCATTCGGTCCCTTGAGCCGCCCCTTTTGTCGATCGACAGTATTCGCATCATCCTTCGGCCTCCCATCGTGCGAAAATCCCAAACCTAGCCTAAACCCTTAACCCAGCCTCTCTTCATGTGCAAACCCCAACCCTAGACTGAAAAAAATCAAACGAAACCATCGTTCTTCTTCAGATCTTGAGTCATCGTTCTTCTTCAGCTCTTCTGATCTTCCTCCTCCTTCGGCAACAGGTGAGTTCTTCTTCGTTGCGTCATTTATCATTTTTGTTGTCTTTCATGTATGGATTTGAAGTATGTCATGAGTTTATTACAAGCTTTGTTGTAAGCATCCTATGTGAATGAAACATGAGGCTTAATCAACTTGGAGTCACATCCCAAATGCTAATGATAATATTGCTTAAATGCTTTGCGTTATGCTTATTTTTGGCTGCCAAGCGAAAATAGGATATTTATACTTGTTACCCCTGATTGTTGTGCTATTCAAGTGTATAGTGAGTACCTTCAATGAGTCAGATGTCTCTGAGAGCATAAACTACAAGCTGTTGAGTATCAGAATGAACAGATACTTTGCTAATATGCATGAATATGAGCTTTACTCTATAGAATTGCTAACATGCATGATCTGTTTATTGTTTCTTTAATAACAGTTGAGATTACTTTTCATGGTGAAATGCATCATTACTTTATTAATAGTTCTGGAAGAAGCAACTGAGTTTGAATCCAATTTGCACAATTATCATCATATTATACTTCCTTTGGCTATTGTGGCCAACATTGCACGCTCATTACGGCATTTTGCATGCAACATATGTATCTTTCACCATTTGGTGTGATATTCTTTTTTTGGATAAAATCTGTTTTATTACTTATTACATGAATTTTTTTTCCTTTGTATGTATATGTGCACATTGATAGTTGGCACTTAATACTTTGTTATATTATTTTATTGCATTTTATTTTTTTTGTAAGATGGAAAATGAAAATGAATGTTTCCAAAATGTTCATCATGTCTTGCCATTGGATGGGTTGGTTATGCCAACCGTAGATGATCATCTAAAACCACAGATTGGCATAACTTTTGACACTCTAGAGGATCTAGAGAAATTTTATAAAAATTATGGATTTGCCGACGGATTTGATATCCTAATAGCTACAAATTATAGAGTGGGCAAAGTTTTAAAGGGAAAGAGTTATGTATGTTCGAAAGAGGAAAAATCAACTAGAAAAACATTGGATGTTCGGCAATGTGGTACAAGTAGAACATATTGTTAGGCTTTGCTAAGAGTAAATTGGATAAAGAATGTAACAAATGGTAAGTATATAAGTTCTGTGAAGAACATAATCATAGTTTCACGTCACCAAGTAGAAAGCATTTGTTGAAAGGAAACCGTGAGATTAGTAGTGCAAAGAAAACATTGATACGTCAGCTTGAAGACGTGAACATCCCAACCAACAAGACAATGGCTTTATTTGAAAAAAAACAAGCAGAGGGTTTGATAAAATTGGATGTACCGAGAGAGATGTGAGAAACTAAGAAAGAGACTTAAAAGAAGAAAGGTGTGGTTACGATGCACAAATGATGCTTGATTATTTCGAGTGGCAACAAGAGTTGAATACTTCATTTTATTATGCATATGAAGTTGATAATGAGAAGAGATTGACAAATTGTTTTTGGGTGGACAGTATTTCAAGAATGAATTAAAAAACTTCGGTGATGTGGTTTCATTTGATGCAACACACAATACACATCAATATGGATTGTTATTTGTAGCCTTCGTAGGCCTAAATCATCATTGGAAATCAATTTTCTTAGGGTGTGGTTTGATTCCAAACGAAGAGGCAATGTCTTTCGTATGTGTATTTACTAAATTGGTAGAAACAATGGCCATCTACCTCTAGCCATGACGACGGATCAAGATCTTGGTATTTCCAAGGTAATTATTATAGTTTTTTCACAAATTCGACATATATATTGTCTCTAGCATATTGTGGACAAACTTCTTGAAAAGTTGGATGCACATGCATATCAAAATGAATTTATGGACACGTTCAAAGAAAATATTTATGAGGCCGATAAACCCAATTCATTTGAAAAAAAGGAGATTCTTAAAACAAATGGATTGAAAATCATGAAGGGCTAATGAAGATGTATGGGATTCATGGAAAATAGGCTCGTGTGTATCATAAACAACACGTTTGGGCAAGAATGTCTACTAGCCAAAGAAGTGAATCGGCTACTTCAATGCTCAAGGGGAATGTATCAAGAAAAAATTAGTTGCATGACTTTGTAATCATCTTCCAACGGGTCTTAGTGAGACAAAGAGAAGAAGAGCTTAAAGAAAATCATCGGACATTAGAGAAGAAACCAAGGTTGAAGACATGGTCAATAGAAAAGCAAATGTCTCAAATCTACACAAGTTACACCTTTCGCATTTTTTAAGATGAGATCCAAACTAGCTTACTATATAATATTGACATGGTAGAATATGATGAAAGTGAGACTACATACCAATTAAATTTTTGTGCTAAAAAGGATGGCATGAAATTTGTTATATACTCCAAATCAAATAAAATAGCAAGATGTTCATGTTGCATGTTCCAATTTCAGACATGTAGACATATTTTGGCATATCTTAGAAAGACGGATCATAGTGAGCTCCCAGAACAATATATTTTAAAAAGATGGCGCCAGAATGTCAAAAGAAGTGGAGTTGTTTTGAGAGATAAAAATACTAGTGGAGGTGATGCCACAGTAAACTTTCCTTCACGATATTGCGAACTAATATGTTTAGCTCGTGAGATTGCTGAGGATGGAGCGTCTTCTAATAAAGTTTATGAGTTTACACGTGATAAGTTGATTGAGCTTAAGCAAGTGATACAATAGTTGAAACTCATGGATGCTGAAGAAAATGGACAAGATATGGAAGAAAATGATACGCACAAGGAGTCATCTTCATATATTGTATTTGATCCAAGTCAAGCAAAAACAAAAGGAATGCCTAAAAGGAAGAGATTGAAGCCGATGAGAAAGGTTCGAAAAGGGCAACCACGACCATGCAAATCTTGCAGAAAGCGAGGACAGAATCATGATAGCAGAAATTGCCCTCTGAAGTTGACAAGGTAGTGTAGCATTTCTTATATGGTCGCAATTGTTTTTTCCCCACTATGTTTAACTTTGTCGAAAGCTCCTAAATAAATATTATTATAAATTTGTGTAGTTCTTCAATGAAACACGATAATATTGATAAAGAAACTGAAGATTCATACGAGTCATTCGAGAAAGAACTGCTATATCTAATTTAAAATATTGTCTAATTTGAAGTATTGTAATTAATTCTTTGAGCGATGTTTGCGTATCCTTCATTATTACATTCTCTTCTATCCTCTCTTTGCTCATTTTTGCCCCCATGATGTTCCGAAGACTCTCCCGCATGAGCCATCTCACTCATGTGTATTGACAAAGCTATGGGGTTGTTGATATATCTCGACATCCACGATACGACCAAACTGAACTGCTCTCCGCCTGCCAATACTTTATAGCATCTTCAAATGTATGAAACCTTTTGTACACGGCATTAGGATATCCATGTACTTGTGCCTTGCATTCTTTCCAACTTTGATATATCCTGCATTGCCTTACTTGGAATTAGACACTACTATAAATTAGAAATAGCAGTACCTTCCTCGAAAAACTCGTACGAGTCTTCAGTTTCTTCATCAATATTATCGTGTTCCATTGAAGAACTACACAAATTTATAATAAGAACATTTATTCAAGAGTTTTCGACAAAGTTAAACAGTGGGAAAATAACAATTGTAACCATATAAGAAATGCTACACTACCTTGTCAACTTCGGAGGGAAATTTCTGCTATCATGACTATGTCCTCGCTTTTCACAAGATTTGCATTGTTGCGGTCACCCTTTTCGAACCTCTCATCGGCTTCAATCTCTTCCCTTTAGGCCTTCCTTTTGTTCTTGCTTGACTTGGATCAAACACAATATGTAAAAATGACTCCTTGTGTGTATCATTTCCTTACATATATTGTCCATTTTCTTCATCATTCATGAGTTTCAACTGTTGTATTACTTGCTTAAGCCCAATCAACTTATCACGTGTAAACTCATAAACTTTATTAGAAGACGTCACATCCTCAGCAATCTCACGGGCTAAACATGTTAGTTCACTATATCGTAACGGTAAGTTTATTGTGGCATCACCTCCACCAGTATTTTCATCTCTCAAAACAACTCTACTTCTTTTGACATTCTGGCATCATCTTTTTAAAATATATGTTCTAGGAGCTCACTATGATTAGTCTTTTTAAGATATGCCAAAATATGTCTAAATGTCACACCCTGAAATTCGAAGATGCAACATGAATAGCTTGCTATTTTATTTGATTTGGAGTCTATTACAAATTTCATGCTATCCTCTTTAGCACAAAATTTTAATTGGTATGTAGTATCCCTTCCATCATCTTCTACATGTCAATTATATATATTAAGCTAGCTTATATCTCATCTTGAAAAATGCAAAAGATGTAACTCGTGTAGATTTGAGATATTTGCTTTTTCAATGACCATATAGTCTGCAACCTTCGTTTCTTCTCTAATATATGGTCTTCAATATTATATAGTAAGCTAGCTTATATCTCATCTTGAAAAATGCAAAAGATGTAACTCGTGTAGATTTGAGATATTTGCTTTTTCATTGACCATATGGTCTTCAACCTTCGTTTCTTCTCTAATATCCGATGATCTTCTTTAAGCCCTCCTTCTCTCTGTCTCGCCAAAACACTTTAGAAGATGTTAACGAAGTCATGCAACGAATTTTTTCTTGATACATGACCATTGTGCATTGAATTAGCCGATTCACTTCTTTGGCTAGTAGACATCCTTGCCCAAAAGTGTTGTTTATGATACACATGAGCCCATTTTTCACGAATCTCATACATCTCCATTAGTCATTCATGATTTTCCAATACATTTGTTTTAAGAATTTCCTCCCATTTTTTTCAAATGAATTGAGTGTATCGGTCTCATAAATATTTTCTTTGAACGAGTTCATAAATTCCTTTTGATACGCACGTGCACCCCACTTCTCAGAAAGTTTGTCCATAATATGCCAGAGACCATACATATGTCAATTTGTGGAAAAGTGTATTAATTGCCTTGGAAATACCAAGATCTTGATCCGTCGCCATGGCTAGAGCTGGATGGCTCATTGCTTTTACCAATTTAGTAAATACACATACGAAAGACATTGCCTCTTCGTTTGGAATCAAACCACACCCTAAGAAAATTGATTTCCAACGATAATTTAGGCCTACGAATGCTACAAATACCAATCCATATAGATTTGTATTGTGTGTTGCATCAAATGAAACCACATTACTGAAGTGATTATAATTCATTCTTGCAATATTGTCCACTCAAAAACATTGTGTTAATCTTTTCTCATTATCAACTTCATATGCATAATAAAATGAAGGATTCAGATATTATTGCCACTCGAAATAATCAAGCATCATTTGTACATCGTGACCACGCCTGTATTCTCTTAAGTCTCTTTCTTAGTTTCTCACATCTCCCTCGGTACATCCAATTTTATCAAACTCTCTGCTTGTTTTTTTTCAAATAAAGCCATTGTCTTGTTGGTTGGGATGTTCACCTCTCCAAGCTGACGTATTAATGTTTTCTTTGCACTACTAACCTCACGATTTCCCTTCAACAAATGTTTTTTACTTGGTGACGTGAAACTATGGTTATGTTCTTCGCAGAACTTGTAGACTTTCCACTTGTTACATTCTTTATCCAATTATATTCTAAGCAAAGCCTTACAATATCTTCTACTTGTACAACATTGCCGAACATCCAATGATTTGCTAGTTCATTTCCCTCTTTCGAACATACATATCTTTTTCCCTTCAAAACTTTGTCCACTCCATAATTTGTTGAGCTATTACGGATATCAAATCTGCCGGCCAATCCATAATTTTTATAAAATTTCTCTAGATCCTCTAGAGTGTCAAAAGTCATGCCAATCTGTGGTTTTAGATGATCATCTACAGTTGGCACAACCAACCCATCCAATGGCAAGACATGATCAACATTCTAGAAACATTCACTTTCATTTTCCATCTTACAGAAAAATAAAATGCAATAAAATAATATAACAAAGTATTAAATATCAACTATCAACGTGGACATATACATAGAAGGGAAAACATGTAATAAGTAATAAAGCATAGATTTTATCCAAAAAAAGAATATCATACAAAATGGTAAAAGATACATATGTTGCATGCAACATGCCATAATGAGCGTGCAATGTTGGCCACAATATAGTCAAAGGAAGTATAGTGTGATGATAATTGTGCAAATTGGATCCAAACTCAGTTGCTTCTTCCAGAACTATTAATAAGTAATAAGTAATGATGCAGTTCGCCAATGAAAAGTAATCTCAACTATTATTAAGGAAACAGTAAACAAATCATGCATGGTAGCAATTCTATAGAGTAACGCTCATATTCCTACATATTAGCAAGTATTTGTTCATTCTGAAACTCAACAGCTTGTAGTTTATGCTCTTAGATACAAGTGACTCAGCGAAGTTACTCACTATACACACATCAATCAGTGGTAACAAGTATAAATTACCTATTTTCGCTTGGCAGCCAAAAATAAGCATAACACAAAGCAATTAAGCAATAGTATCATTAGCATGTGGGTTCTCACTCCAAGTTGATTAAACCTCATGTTTCATTCACATAGGATGCTTACAACAAAGCTTTTAATAAACTCGTGATATACTTCAAATCTATGACATATTTCAAATCCATACATGAAAGACAACGAAAATGATAAATGACGCAACGAAGAAGAACTCACCTGTTGGCGAAGGAGGAAGACGATGGCTGAAGATCTGAAGAACGATGGTTTCGTTTGATTTTTTCGGTCTATGGTTGGGGTTTGCGCAGGAAGAGAGGCTGGGGTGAGGGTTTGGGCTAGGGTTTGGGCTTTTCGCACGATGGGAGGCCGAAGGATGACGCGAATACTGTCGATCGACAAAAGGGGGCGGCTCAAGGGACCAAATGGGGAGCTCTAGGGTTTCTCGATCGCAAAGGGGGAGGTATGGGAAAGTGCAAGCTCGTGCGAAAATCTTCAATAGACGAAGGGAGGCGCAAGCTCGTTGGGGTTTGTCGATCCCATGAAGAGAGGAGCTAGGGATAGCTGGGGTTTCTTGATCGCACGAAGATGGAGCTCTGGGGTTTGTCGATCGCCCGAAGAGAGAAGCGCTGGGGTTTTTTCCTTTCAGAACGATGCCCTTCGCATCGGGCAGAACCGGGGGTTTTTAATACAGCGTTGGATGCCAAAACGCGGGCCGTTGGATCTTGGATCGACAGGCTGCAATTTTCGCACGGGGTTGTTGCTGCGCACAGTGCGCAGTCGAACATTCCTATATATATATATATATATATAATCCAATGGGGGTCAGGTGGCCAAGGAGAGGATTTCCTCCTTGGTCCACCAACAGCCACCCCCGCCTACATTTTTTTCGAATATGATCTACACCTCATGAATGATCACCACACCAAAAATCAAGGAGGCATCCACATTTTCCCCCATTTCCCACATTTTTTATGGATTTGTTGTTCACCTCATGAATGATCAATATACCAAAAAAATCAGGTAATTCCAATACTTTTTGAGCCATCATCTATCCTTTCAACTTCAAAGATTTTTCAGCAAGTTTTCAGATCGTTGAAATTGCAAGGGTTAGATTGGGTTAGAATCACTTGATTTTTGGTATGTTGATCATCCATGAAGTGAACACCACATGAAAAAATCCGAAAAATGTGGGGAATGAGGGAAAATGTGTGCCTCCTTAGATGAACCTTTTTAGATTTCATCTAAGGAGTCACCCTAGGATCCTTTTACCATATATATACACACACATACACACTAGACATAACACGTGCCCTCGGCACGGTTCATTTAAGGTTTCCCCTCAAAATCTTTGTTCTCCCCAAAAATTATTCCCCCTACAAAATTTTAACGAAGAAAAATTTAGCTTCGGCGCGGGCGCCTTCAGCCCTCGGACACGATGCATTTAAGATATCCCCTCGAAATTTTTGTTCTCCCACAAAATTATTTCCCCCTCCAAAATTTTAACGAACAAAAATTTAGCTTCGACGCATGCGGCCTTTGAGAGTGTGGAAAAAATTTAACTCGGGCCAAAAGAGAGACGCACGAAAATGAAGGGGGGAAGTGCACAAGTGTGGGTGTGTGTGGGTAGGGTGTGGGGTCTTGGGCCAAAAGAAAAACGCACGAAAATGAAGGGGGAAGTGCATAAGTGTGGGTGTGTATGTGGGCAGGGTCTGAGGGTAAAAAGTGAAATGGGAGGTTTTTAGCAAAAGGGGGAAATGTGCGGTATTCTACGCAAATGTAGTGATTGTGAGGGGTGGGGTTTGAAAACCAAAGAAAAACAAAAAAGTTGACCCTTGGATGTTGTGCGTTTTGTGTTGGGTGATGTGTATTTTTGATTCCCCCACCCCAAGATATCAACTTCTCGATTTTCCCAACAAAAGTTCAAGTTCCCCCAGAATTAAATCTTGACCCTTGGATGTAAAGGATGTGGATGCATCCTGATCGTTGTTGATGACTGTGACTTGTCCTAGTCAGCCCTAGGATTCAAA
The DNA here is from genome assembly GCA_030789695.1 of Scilla litardierei. Lineage (NCBI taxonomy): Eukaryota > Viridiplantae > Streptophyta > Magnoliopsida > Asparagales > Asparagaceae > Scilla > Scilla litardierei. The sequence continues at coordinate 20,246,590 of CM061141.1, forward strand.
AACAATTGTGTTTGATATAATAAATATATATATATATATATATATTTGAATAATGTGTATCATATGGCATATAAGACAATGCCTCATATACCAAGACACAAAAGGTGACAAGTACAACAAGTACATGTCCATGTGGGGCTTGTACTTGCCACCTTTTTGTGTCTTGTATATGATGCATTGGCTCATATGGCATATGATACTCATTATTCTATATAAATGGAATAATGTAAAAAAGATTGCACCTGACCAACTTGGATCAGGTGCGCTAACGTGTCGACCTCTCATTGGCCATCCAAAAGAGCAATTACTTTTTGGAAGGCGAATAGGAGGCCGACACGTCAACACACCTGAGCCAAGTTGGTCAGGTGCCATCTGATACACATTAATCCTATATATATATATATATATATATATATATATATATATATATATATATATATATATATATATATATATATATATATATAAGAGTCCATAAATATGTGATAGAGTCCATATATATGTGTATGTAAAGAGACTAATGGATTTTCTTATGCTTGCTAATATATATTTGGAGCAAGGAATATGAGCTAGGGGCCCATTCTTGCTTATGTGATATATTAAAGAGAAATAGTAGAGAGTCTTACTAACTCTAAACATGGAAAGCGAAAATAAAGTGGCTTATCGACTATTCCTTTTTCATATCTCACATAAGGGAACACAAGTTATAACTCGTGATCTTCTTTTCTATATAAATATAATAGCTCATGTGCCTTTATATACATATACATACATATATATATGAGAATAATGGGTATCATATGACATGTGAAGCATCTCCTCATATACCAAGACACAAAAAGTGGGGTGGTACAACAAGTACAAGCCTATATGGGCTTGTACCACCTCACTTTTTGTGTCATGTATATGAGGAGATGTCTCCCATGTCATATGATACCCATTATTCCATATATATAGCTATCTTACAATGCCATCGTAGACTCTGTTTATATGTATGTATATATGTATAATAAAGTACATGAGTATTCGATGTAGGAAATTTCCTACACCGGCCCTATAAAACTCCAATTTTCAATCTTTTTTTCTAAGTTACAAATTCAACGGTTTCAAAACAATAAAATTTTCTGTAATGAGTTGGTCTGTGGTCAGATACCCTTAGGATTCATCCACATTTGGGGGTTTGAGGTTTTAGATGTGTACCCTTAGGATTCATCCACATTCTAAAATTATGGGGAAAAATAAATAGAATGTGATGTTTTTGACTGGTGACATAAGAAATTTCCTACATCGAATGCTCACATGCATTAACCTCGTATATATAAGCGATTATTTAAAACAAATCTCAAACTAAGCTCCATGAGAACTCCATGTATGACATCTCATTAATGTTCTAAACTGTTCATCTTGATCTACGCATCTCAATTCTCCTAATTATGACAAATCTAGTGATTTTAAACTTGTTTGACCATGCATCAAGCTATTGCACTAAATCTGTTATGTTTGGCTATAAAAAAGATATCATTTGATGCATAGACACACGATTATAATCCTTTGATTTTTCATAGTAAGACTTATTTACACGTGTAGATCAATATGAACGATTTAAATCATTTATAGGATGGCTTATCGTGTAGTTAGTTTGAAATAATTCTTAAATGATCACTTCCCCACCCACCCACCCACATAAGAATAATGTATATCATAGGACATAGGAGCATTCGTGTCACATATCACCTAAAAATACTAAGTATTTTTTTGAACAATCGGATTTGTGATCTTCATGTTCTAAAACACAAACACATCAAGGATCCAGTGAACCCCAAGTTTTTTGCTTGTCATTCCTAGGATGAAAAAGTTCTTCCGTTAAAACAACTAATTTTCCAATAAGTTGATCAAGAAGCAAAAAAAACTATAGGTTCATTATGTATTTGGTGTATTTGAGTTCTAGAATATGAAAAACAATGCTAATCATAAAAAATGGTAAAGTGGACTTTTCAAGGCTGCCATATAATACAAGAGATCACATTTGGAATCCATTATTATATATATAAGGATCTTTGTATATGATATTCAGCTCAATTTTTTTTGCAGCAAAATGAGCTGTCAGCTCATGCCTATTATATATATGGGATTAATGTAGAACATGTGGCACCTGATCCAATGGATCAGGTGCAAGACACAAAAAGGTGGGGCTCCACGAGTACAAGCCCATGGGGGCTTGTACTTCCCATCTTTTTTGTGTCTTGCCACCTGATCCATGGATCATGTGGCAGCTTTTCTACATTAAATCATATATATATAACCTGATCATACTACAACATGAAGTAGTGAATCAACACACCATATCCCCTAATGCCACTTAAAGCAGCGAACATCATGCTTCTTAAAGTGGTACACCGTGGATAAGAGTGTATCGAGACCCATGTAATGCTCTGCTATCGCATCCATGCCATCAAAGGAGATGGTAATGTGACATTACATGGCAGTCTCTGGCATGTTAAGCCAAAAGACCATTGTCTTCTCCTAGTTGTGCCCAATAATAGGGTGTGAATATGATAGGATTAAGGTTTATGGCCATAATGACAGATGTGTAATTTCTCTGCTCATGGGCATTTTTGTAATTTTTAGGGTCCAGTGGCATTTTTGTAACTTTGGGTAGAAACCATATGTCAGAAAGACGGGAAAGTCGACCACTTTGACGCGAATCTGCATCCAAACGGCAAAGATCGACGCAAAGAGATAAGCGACGTGCTTGTCGACCCTCCCAAGGGGACGCTGGCCCCCGGGAAGGGCGGCCAGACCTGATGGATGCCCTGCAAGCCTCTAGTGGCCTGCAAGCCCTGTTCGCAAGCCTTCTGGGACTGCAATGGCCCGACGATGCTCCTCGGGACGTGCCATGAACCGACGACGCATTTCGGAGCCCGCCATGGCCCGACGACGCTTTTGAGCGGTCACATGGTTTATGGATTGCACAAGGACGACATCCCGAGCTTCAGCATTCGTATTTTGGACACGAATGACCTCTCGAGAAGCTTGACGACTATCTTGGCTTCCATCCGGACTTCGCAAAGAACTATGTAGACATTGGATGGCATTTTGATCGAGGAGGGGACGAGCAACATCAGTCGGAGAGAAGTAGCACACGCACTTCATGCACCACCTTGAGGACAAGATGGTTTTTCAAGGGCGAAGTAATGACGTGATTAGGTTTTATGGCCATAATGGCAGATCTGCAATTTCTAAGCACATGGGCATTTTAGTAATTTTTGGGTATAGAGGCAGATATGTAATTTTGGGTAAACCCCCCTAGATCAGGGATATTATGGTAATTTAGGGGCGGCGGCTCAATAGGATTCTTATTATAAATAAAGTGGAAGATTAGAGAAAGGGGTATGAGGAGTTTGGAGAAGAACTGAGAGATAACAGTGTAGATCCCTTAAATCTAGTGGAGATTTAGGCTTTGATATCCAATTCAAAGCTAGGAGAGAGGCCTCCTCTCCAATCGAGACCACCTATCCCTTGTATTTCCAAAATTTATCAATAAAATCATATTTTTATCCCAAAATCTGATCGGATTTATATCAAAATACCATCATCTTCTGCCTTCGTTACAGATCATCCTAATTTCCTTCACTCCCCCATTTTCTCCCTCTCCATTCTCCATCTCCTTGTTCCCCCTCCCAAAAAGAAATGAAAAGGCATCTTCAAATCTTACTTATTGGAGCTCTCCAAATCCAACAAACTCAAAAAAAAAACCAAAATAACTAAGTTACTGACCGCTTAAGCAGCCGTTTAAGCACTTAGGTGGCTGCGCAATACTTGAAATCTAATCAGACTTCCAGTCGGATTTCATTGTTGATAACTCAAAGCCTCTAATATTACTTCCTGACTAATTTCTTCCCTCACGAAGCAACTATCGAGAATCTTTAAAGGTGCAAACATCTTTACAGACTAACACATGCAAGAGAGTGAAATTTTTATTAGAGACCGCCCTATATCATTGATATTAATGGATTCAAAAGCAATATAAATTAAAAATTCTATCATGATGTCTGTGTTATCTGTAAAGAAAGCAACACAGAATACAAAAAACACATCAG
>CM061141.1:20251189-20299211 GCA_030789695.1 Scilla litardierei
AGGACACTAATAGGCGAGAACAAATCTCACTAGAGGGGTCAAATATAAAATAAATACCAATATTACATAAATTAGACAAAAGTAAAGAAAATACCAATTTTCTAACCACCAAACTCATCAATTATTGATTATTTTGATAGTGTCATAGGCATTAATCGAAATGTCATTAAGTTATGGAAATTTAAAACTTAATTGATGAACCATCTACTCCCCCTCCCCCCCCCCTAAATCCCATGTCGCTTCCGAAAAGAACTTTGCCCGAGCTCTCTATAGCATGCCGATTTAAATTCTAAATAATTTCTCTTTGATTTCCCAGTCTTTTGTAGTTGCAAACTGGTATTGAAAGCTTTTTCATAAGCGTATTTAGCATTCCTTATTGACACAGGAAACAACATATAAATACAATTAGGTTTTCTAATTGATAAAGAAAACAATAGAAGTCATGGCACTTGGTGGTATGGACTCTTCATCTTCGTATCTTTGATTTTCGTATTTTCTTTTTTAAGGAAAAAGTAATTTTGAGATTTACATACAAGTCTTGGATAATATATGTGCTTTAAGGAAATAAATATGATCTTGGGCTTTGGGAGAATTAGCATTACAGTGTGCCACAAATCAAGTCAAGTTAGTTCTTTACATTTTGTGAGGCATCAAGAAGCTACAGTCACGAGCTTGTAGTTTTGAGAGAAGGCATGGGCTTATAGTTATTGACACTGAATTTAGATTGGGGTTCACTTTCATAGGAACATAAAGGAGTCTAAAATTTTGTTGGGGCCTTGGTCCCCTATCGAAGCACATAGCTCTGTCCTTGCTAACTGGTCGGTCGTCTTTTAGAGTCACCAATCGGAATACTGGACAACGGCTATTCACACAGCGACAGTAAAGTCACTCGGCCGTTGTGCATGCATAAACAATGGCCAGTTCCATTGAATTCCATTGTTTGGCTGCTAGACACTCACGCACGACCCATTCTAGACAAACCTTATTAATTCTATCCATCTAAATATGTCATAATGCATTTAAATAACTTGTCAAAGCTCAATTGTGTCGTTGTTCAAGTGATATGGATTAAAGATAATTGACATATGAACAATGTACCAAGCTTATTCTTCAATGACATATCTTGTCTTAGATTCTTGTTCTTATAATTAGAATTGAGTTGCATGTCAGTACATATATATCATAGGGTTTACAATCATTACTAATTTTTCATTTATAATGAAACATTATGGGTTCGTGATATGCTTGGCCTTGACCCAGTGAAGAAATGTGACAAAAATAAAGGTGATAAAAACTCTGGAAGAAATGAAACTAGAGATAGCATCAAAATAAGATGTGGAAGCTAGTCATATAAAGTTAAGGAACACTTCAGATGCACACACCCATTGTTTAATATATCTTAGTTCAAACTTTGGTACTTGTGTCATTAATATCTTCTCCTCAATGTATTTTCTGTCACTGCTATGATCCACTTTGACTTGCGATCCACTTTCTTTGATTTGTGATCCATTTTCTATGAATTGTCTTCAAAATATCTATTATTAAGGCTTATCGTGGTTGCCTAAGAACAAAAGTAGATAATTCAAGGAAAAGGTGGCCAATTCTAAGTAAAATCTGGACATATTAAAACAAGGTGGACACTTAAATTATCGAGAAAATCAATTTTATTCTTTGGCATCTTCCTTATCAGACTAAACCTTGTGTATTCAAATACCTAATCGGGCTGAAGTTGTTAATGTGATTATAGAAATTGAACATCACATATACCACATCAAACTAGTACAACAGATTCTAGGGATGAAATATGATGCGTTCTGCAATTTGGGGGCAGAAGGGGTGTTTTTGTAAGCTTTCAGTTTTCAGTTGCATTTTTATAATTTTCAGTTTAAATAATTTTCAGTTTAAGAGCATTTTCAGATAATTAGGAATTTAGATTGAATTTGGAGAAAGAAACCATAGATGTTGGAGGTTTAGACTTTTTCTTCGAAGTAAAAGCTAGTTCTTGTAGATTTAGGCTTTGATCTCGAATACAAAGCTAGGAAAGCGGCCTCCTCTCGAAATGGGTCAATTATCTTTCGTATTTTCTTTTCTTATTTTCAGTATTATCAATAAAAACAGCCCCTTTTACCCAAATATTCTCTTTCTAGCACTAAAAATCTCACCTTTACCCAAAAAATCCCAAATTTTCATAAAAAATCATCTCTTTATTTATCAAAACCCTAGAAAAATCACATCAAATTGGTATCAGAGCACTACGATCCGTGGCGACGGTGAAAACAAAGAAAAAGGTCGAAGTTTTGGAGGAGAATTTGAAGCCGAAGTAGGAGAATTGAAGAAATTGGTGGAAGAAATAAGAACGATGCTGACCTCCATCAGATCTGAAGTGAAGAAGACAATCGATGTCGGCATCGATGCTCGGTTCAAGGCATCAGAGGCAAGGATGATGGAGTTTATCATGCATGCCCTAATACAACAAAACTCGCAATGAATTTCGGATCCAAAGACGACCAAGATTTCAGATCTGAACCACAACATAGATCTAAGGCAAAAGAAGTAAACGATCGAGAAATTCAAAGAAGAACTTCTAACTGATGCGGAGGATCCCGAAGAAGTGGAAGATTACAACGTGAGGGGTATGACCCTAGCCGGCCTCGAGAGGTACCCTGTGGCCACTCGCAGGGCCGTCATGGCCCTGCAACCATGTTGCAGGGCTGCCATGGCCCTGCAGGGCCCCCGGGGCCCTGCTACAACCATACATGGCTGCCAAGGCCCTTGCAGGCCCCTGGCGGCCTGCCAGAGTCCTGCCGAGTCATGGGTGGATCATTCGGGGACCCCGCGATGTCTGGGGCGCACTGAGACTTCAACGATGATCTTGGACCACTTGAGGAACGTGAGGATGACGTGGAAGAGCTCTCAAAGCTTCGTGGGCCTCGGTTTGTGCAGAAAGGCGATGACGTCGAGTACTTCCGGCTTACAAGGATTTTCAGGAGGATTATGGTAAGGACCCAGGATTTGAGGAGGATGTTAACGACTACACCTGGGATGTGGATGATTGAAGCGACCATGGAGACATGTAGTGGTCCTTTGAGGGGCTATGGGCGACACAATGAGGTACGACACGATACTTATCATCCTCCTTACTATGAACATGCAGGAGTCAGAGCAGCACAAGAGGATTTCAGCACCGACAACGTCAAAAATTAAAGATGTCGATCTTTGAAGGAGAAAACCTATATGTTGGATCTACATGAAGGAGAGGTACTTTGAGGTGACACCTCACTGCAGCGGATAAACCGAGGGCGATAGGGATTTGTTTGGAGGGCATGCTCTTGTCTTGGTTTCGGTGGAGAGAGCAACAACGGCCTGTGCGCTCGTGGAAGGAATTTAAGGATTACCTGCTACGTCGATTTCGGACACAAAGGGGAGACTTCCATGGGTAGCTCTTTGCTCTTAGACAGGAGGGTACATTCACGAAGTACATCAGAAAATTTGAGATGTTGTCAGGCAGTGTGCAGAGACTATCTGAGAAATCCTTGAAGGGGTGTTTTATGAAGGGTCTTAGGGCTAGCATTCGGGCAGAGCTATGCATACAGAGACCTAGAGGGCTATTGGACGCAATTGATCTAGCTCATGATGTCACAGAGAAGTGACGAGCAAAGGGGGCCTGGGGTAGACACACTTTTCGTAGCTAGGTTGCGGTCGAGGAGGAGAAGGCGCTGTAAGGAGGGATCCAGTTCGTCCAAGAGAAGAATAATGAGCTTCCAACAGACAATAGGTCCAACCGTTTCACAGACAGGACATGCACATCACGGGGTTATGCACATCAAGGGATCCAGTTCGTCCAAGAGAAGAATAATGAGCTTCCAACAGATAAAAGGTCCAACCGTTTCACACAGACGGAGATCCAGGACATGCACATCAAGGGGTTATGCTTTCGATATGGCGAAAGGTTCGGGCCAGGACATCATTGCCAAGGTTGTGCTCTCTAGATGCTAACAGTCGAGGGTGAATAAGGTAAAGGCGGTTGAGGAGGAAGAGCCTGGAGGGGATGAGCACCTCCATTTGGAGTAGCAAGCCCATGGTTTCCATGGCACCACCTTGAGGACAAGGTGGGTTTCGGAGACATAGTAATGATGCGTTTTGCAATTTGGGGGCAGTAGGATGCTTTCGTAAATTTTCGGGTTTCTGGAGCAGTTTTGTAATTTTCAGTTTTAGGGGGTTTCTGTAAATTTGTTATTTGTATATTAATATTTATATGAGGGTTAGGGAATTAGGTTGAATTTGGAGAAAGAAACCATAGATATTAGAGGTTTAGGTTTTGTACTTCTAGGAGATTTATGCTTTGATCTCGAATACAAAGCTAGAAGAGCAGCATCCTCTCGAAAGGGGTCAACTATCTTTTGTATTTTTCTTTTCTTATTTTCAGTTTATCAATATAAACATCCACTTTCTCCCAAATCTTCTCTTTTTAGCCCTAAAAATCCCACCTTTACCCTAAAAATCCCAACTTTTCACCAAAAATCATCTATTTATCCATCAAAACTTTAGAGAAATCACATCAAAATATCAATCGCGATTTGCTCCAACTCCATATAGTGTTGTTGATAAATGCCTCTCCATGTGTAGCTGTAATGTATGGTAGGATGGTTCATGAAAGTAGAATAGTTATGAATCCACGACGTGTGTGTATGTTTCTTCTTTTTAAGGATTTTTTTTCATATATCTTCATAAAATTTATAACTTAATTCAATGATAAAAAGAGAAAACATGCTCACCAACCATACTTATATAACATCAGATTGTGTTACGATGTCATTTGCAAAGTTAGAAAAGTGATCACCTTTCATGTCAAATTAATTTCCTTGTAATCTTAGAACTTTGAGGTGTAAGCGCTAAGTTATAATGTGATGTCTTATTTTTGAACTGACCACATTAACTGTGTACGTGACTGCCTTTGTGAAAGTGACTTTCATTCCATGAAATCTGTCTTCCTTTTACTAAAGACACTAATTTTATGCGACGCTAATTACAGTCACTCACCCAGTGCTTAAAGTCAAAAAATTTCTTCTTTTCTTTGTGGCCATGCGTAGGCCCTTCTCATGATATGCCACCTCATCCAAGCACACTGCCTCTTTGCCTTTGACATCTTCCAAAGACATACCCTGATCCAAGATCATCAACTCTCTCTCATCCACCGAGGTCACCATCGCTGATCCTCCTGCCGTTGTTGCCACAGGTGCTCCATCTACTGAGATCGCTGCCATTAGAATATCCTTTGAGGAAGCCATTGCTGCTCCATTTGCTGTTGAAGTCGATGCTGTTCCATATCCTAGGTTCGAGGGGGCTGCACAATCTTCTAATTTAACCACATCCACACTACATTCGGCTTCCTTTGCAGCAGAGGAAACCTCCACGGGTAACTCTGTTTCATTATCCATGTTATCCTTAGCAAAGATTTTTTGGGAAGAATTTAGCAAAGCTTATTTGGGAAGAATTTTACTTGAAATTGTTGGGGGATTTAGCAAAGATTTTTTTTTCAAAAAATTCCATTGAGAAGCATTCAATTTGTCCGGCATTTGGGTGTTTTGTGGTAATTGTTAAAGAGAAGGGTTGGGGCAGTTAGAGTGCTAAAATGGGAACGTGGGAGAGTTAAACCTCCTCCTCATCCCCCCACACCCATGCTATAATGTTTTTTTTTGTTTTTTGTTTTTTTTGTGTGTGTGTGTTTTTTTTTGTTTTTTGTTTGGGGGGGGGGGGGGGGGGGGGGGGTGGGTTCAGATTAATGGGACAAGTTAGGTGGCGGGGCATGTGCTGAGCAAGTCCAGCAGGCGGCTGTTTACCTTTTTAAAAATTATGCATGATTATAGGACATACTGTGGCCTGGATCCATCATGTGTATTTTTAAGTTGGGCTTAGAAATTCAAGTCTGATGTATAAACGGGTTGAGCTTGGACTCAAGGAAATGGAATTAATTTGGCAGTGTTGACAGCTGGTTGAAAAACTTTTTTCAATGAAACCTTTTCAACCCTTATCCATAGCTGACACCATTTAGAGAAAACTTAGATGGTGAGGATGACTAGTAAAAGGCATGAGCTATTCACTGATAGCGGGAGAGGATGGAAAAAGGAATCATATTGATAGGAACGAAAACAAATCTGACCTTTTTATTAATATAAACTGAAAATAAAGATATCTCGATCATAATTAAAGGGGTGATCGCCCTCCCAAGACGTCAATTGAAGATGACGTCCGAACTCTACCGAAGAACGAGTGATAATCTCATCTCTAATATCAATATTCTCTCAAAATCAACATAAGAAATCCCTCAATCCCTCCCACCTATAAATAGAGTTTAGGAAAATTACAAAAAAAAGTCTTTTAGACTGAAAATTCCCAAAACACCACAAAAAATCCGAAAATTTCCAAAACACCCCTAATGGGCCCAAAACACAGAAAAAGTATAGATCTATCACATATATCTCAGTAAATATAGATTTATTAATTCTTAGTGAAACATGCATGTTTTTCAACCTGACGGACACTTGCAAAATTTTCATGCCAAGCTCTTTATACATTGACTTAAAGTAGTGTTGTTCCTTTTAACATTTTGAATTTTTCCTCATCCAGCTAACATAAAATTGTTATGTCTTGCCAACGGTAGTTCTGATACTGAGATCTATTACAGATCTCTTCCTGGAAATATGTGTGTGTGTGTGTTTGTGTGTGTGTAGCCTTGGTGGTAGTTGATCTGTGCCAAAATTTGATTCGGCTATAATCAAAATTGGATTCTTGCACCACTTATTTTGATGTTTTTTTATGTTTAGCATTGTCTAATTAGTTATTGGAGTTCTTCTATTCTTTTGGTTGGCGCAAAAACTTTAATGTCATTCCATGGCATGGTTCAGTTTGAATATGAGGAATGTTCGGTGGTCAATGACTTGTTGGTCAAATTTTGTCTCCTTTTGGCTGACACGATAAATTATTAGATCAAATTTTGTTGTATTTTGACCGACGAAGTGAACTGTCAGATCAAATTTTGTCTGACTGAAACATATTTTTCTACAGAGAGCTTGTTGTTCAGTTCAATGCTGATGTTGCTGATGGAATGCCGTGGAAATTTGTCCCTACACAGAGAGAGGTCCCTGATTCCTAAGATTGCATATGTGCATATGCTAATATAATTGATTCAAAAATACGTAATTCTGATATTTCTTGATAAAAATATAGGTAAGGGTCAAGCCAGGAGAAAGTGCCCTTGCATTTTACACTGCAGAAAACCATAGCTCAGCTCCAATAACTGGTGTTTCCACGTACAACGTTACCCCAATGAAGGTATGTGATTGCAAATTACTATGTCACACATGATATGCATGCTTGCTGATTTAATTTCAAGTAATTTCTGTTGCCATATCTTAACATGACTGGCCTGGTGAATGTCATTTATTGGGAATAGTTGGAGCCTTGGGTCTACTGAAAAGTAGTTTCATTCGCAGTTCGTGTCACGCATGCCAACCTTTCAAATATTTACAGCTGATACAAAGTAAATACTAGAACAAACTTGATATACGTTTTTGTTCAAGATGTAAGCTGGATAACCGTAATTGGAGTTTATAGACTAATTTAAATCCATTCCTTCCCTCTTAATATACTTTTTTAGTTTTGATTTATAGTCAACTATTAGTTGTGCTACCTTACAATCTTGAATAGACCATTGAATTATTCCCAACATGTCAAAAGAATGGCTGTGCATTGATCTCTCTTTAAATCATGCCATTTATTGCGTCTGATATTTGAATGGCTTTCTTGCATTGCAATGCTATAAAATATGTATTCTGTATTTCCTTTAATTTTAATTTAGCAAGCAAAGATTGTTACCCATATGTAAAATTAGCTTTGATAATAATGGTATGACCAGGTCCACATGTAATTACAAATATCATATGATAATTGAAGGGGTGCACCAAGGACATCTAGACTGAATATCTGCACTAAGAAGATTATGGAAACCTAGACGAGATTGAAAGAAGAACATATAGATGTTAAACATACATATTTCTGGAATTAATAACCACATCCTTCAAAGTTAGATTGAACATGCCATTTGCACTTCTTTTTTCCTTTATTGGTTGTTCCTTGCTTGTAGTTTATCCATTGTTGAAAAGAAATTCTATGGGGAACCTTTGAGATTAACTAAACCTGAGTCCCACAGGATTCCTTTATTTGTTGTTCCTTGCTTGTAGTTTATCCATTGTTGAAAAGAAATTCTGTGTGGAACATTTGAGATTAACTAAACTTGAGTCCCACAGGAAACTGTTGAAAAATTATGAAGAAATTTCAGATTATCATGTCCTCCCAGGTTTCCCATATTCAAACATAAGTTGATATTATAATGCCTCGCAACATTCATCTATACCTTCAAATGGACCTGACCAGTTGCACTGCATCATTGACCATTTGTTACTTTGTAGTCACAGTTTCAAGGAGAATAAATGTATGTGAATCTCCTTTAAGGGATTACTTACTTCTGTGATACACCTATCATTTTACAAATTTTTGATTTACACATGCCTTGTCAAAGGTCAACTGCATATGATAAAAATGAGATTATTCTCCTATTAACATTGTAGTTCTCATACACCCATAGTTATCAATGACTTGGTCAATCTCATCCAGTCAGCATCAAAATTCTTATTCAATTTTAGTTTGATACTAGGTCAAGTTATTGATTTAAAACCCTATCCTATAGGTGTTAGATAACTTCGTCTCCTTTATATGACACCGAGTTTGTTATGTTGATGCATCCAAGTGACAATATTTTCTTAGTGGATGGTTGTTGAGTAAGGGCATTGCCATGCCAATGTTTTTCTTCGTTCACACATTTTGGCTATTTGGAGCTTTTGATCCATTAGCATTTGAAGTTAATGACGTGGATTCATGATCTGCTATCTAATGAACATGAATTTCCATGAACTTGGCATTTTTCACTTTATAATTATGCCCCCAATTATTAGTTTTGTTTGTTGGTCTTAAGTTTACTGAACATGTCCAGGAGTAACTTGACAACAAAAATATTGGGGCATAATTAAGATATGAATGTTAGCATACAATTTGGTAAGGTTGGAGCCTAACTAGGACAATTTTTCATTCATATGAATATGCATATCCTGCCCCTGTTTTCAATGGATTCATTATCAGGTATCAGACTAGTCAAATTCTTCATACTGTTTTATTGGGTCCTTGGGAGTCCTTGCGAGAGCTAATAGTTCATAGTGCATGGTGGTAGTGTGTACGTGCACACATGCACAGACACAAGGATATATGTTGAGTCGATCTAATGGATTGTTTTGCAGGCGGCTGTTTACTTCAACAAAATACAATGTTTTTGCTTTGAGGAGCAGCGACTGCTCCCTGGTGAGCAGATTGACATGCCTGTAAGAATTGGTCCCTATCTCCTCTGTCGCGGTGACTATGAATTCATGATTTCCAGGGTAATGATTTATTCAAAATGTTTGTGGCCATATGCAGGTATTTTTTTATATTGATCCAGAGTTTGAGACGGATCCAAAGATGGATGGCATCAACAACATAATTCTCTCTTATACCTTTTTCAAGGTTAACGAGGATTAGGCAGTGAACTTCTTGACTGGATCGACATAGCTTGGTTAAGTCATTTGCTGCTGTTTTCCTAATTATAATTCTTTTCACGAGCATTCTATTAAATTCATAATCATTTATATCGCGATTTGATACGGCTTTAATAATTGGATCTGCTGGATGTTTTCTCAAGGTTGTAAGAGCTTTGTCTACCTTTTACAGCATGGCTAGTAACGGCATCAATGATGTTTCACCTTGTAGACAATCTGAGTTTAACGTACTAGTTTGAGATGATATGTTCATTTTGATTTCCTCATTTTCGTCAAGTCACTGTCATTGCTTAAGCTCCTCCTGAAAGCAATTGCCTTGCCTGCTTTGTGTATCTTACATGCTCACATATCTCTTTTGCTATTGAGGGAATTTCATTTGTCACGTTTAGTTCTAACTTTAATGTAGTTTACAAACATAAAAGCTGCAGTTTCTAAGATGTAGTCCTGTAGCTCAATGGTCTGCTTTGGTACATGATGCACTTGTCTTTTTCACTGGATTCTGGATGCCGGGGAGAGAAATGAGACGGAAGAGAGCATGTTCGCAGATGAGAAGGGGAAGAGGAGGCAGGGAAATGAGCAGAAGAGAAAGGGGAGAGCTTTACTTCTCTTTTTGGATCCTTTGGAGTAAAACTGTATCTTGCCAAGAACTGGTGAAAAATGGAAGAAAAAGAAAGAAAAGAGAAGAAAACAAAACAAGAACCGACACACAAGATCTTTAACAAGTAAATGGAAGGAAAACAAGAATCTAAAAAGCACGAGCGTTATTGTGCCAATGAGCTTCGGTCTCTACATCGACACTGTGATTAGCACCTGCTATAATTGGCAGGAGCACCATCATCCAGCAGCTTGGGCATGGCCTGCTGCTGCATTCATATGGTTTGTTGAACTCCTCGATTAAACACCCATTGTATAGCCCATGGATTCCTATTTGATTATAACTTTGACTCAAACGTAATCCTAAATCCAATCATAACTCCACATCGGATATGAAGTCGCGTCCTATGGTGGGCCTCTCCGTGCAGTCGAACTCCATGTAGAAGGCCGAGCCGACGAAGTGCTGAGCCAAGCTATCCAAAACTTGGATTGAAGAGTTGTCAATCTATGAGACGCCGATTCTCCGAACTGAGGATTCATGCATGCATTGTAGAAGTCCATTAGCTCGAAATCTCCGTAGCTGACTTGTGTAGAGTCAGACAGACAGGATCCAAGCACATGTGAGCTAGTTCTACACAAGATAGCTCGTCTGCACATCTCCAACACTTCTTCAGCGTCTCAATCGAGCCAACTTTCACACAAATATCTAATAAGCCTAAAATGCTCTGCTTGTTTAGTCACTATATTGAAATAGCATGGCTTCGTATTCTAATTTTTTTTTTGTTAAAAAACGGGTGAAGCCAGTGTCTATTTTTAATGAAACTTCTTGAAATTTCTCTTCAAAAAAAATCCAATCAACTGAGGTTTCATGGAGCTAAATGTGCACTTTTGAGTTTGGACTGATACTTAGATTTTGGTTAATTGCTCTGCATATATTATTATCTAAAAAGCCTCCTTCCGTTTATGCTTTACGTGCACTCTGCGCACGTGCTTAAATCAGATCCCTTGGTGATCCTGCCCATGTAAAATCAGAAGAAGCCCACAAAGGTGGCGAAGTCAAACAGAAAGCGAATTCGCAGGGTACAGCCGCACGTGTGCCGCACGTGCCAACCGTCGTCCACGCTGGAGAATAGCACGCTCCTCGGACTCGGACGGTGCCACTTGGATGGCCAGTCGACCGTCGGATGGATACAGACAAGGATCTTAAATTGGCAATTAATCGAGGAGTCGGGGGGTACTATTGGTAATGTGGCAAATTTAATGCGATGGGACTTTGTTAAAATTGGAGGAGGTCAGGTGACATGGGGGGCGGAGGCGGAGGCGGAGGCGGAGGCCGTAGTTGGAGAGGTGTTGCTGAAAATAAAGTAAAAGGATAAAATTGTAATTTTACTTGAGAATAAAACAACTATTAAGAGAGTGGTAAACTTGGAAATAAAATGTAGTATCTTAAGCATTTGGGAAATGCGACTAGCAGCACTCGTACACCAATCCGCCCTTCAATGGCATGATGAGCTAGTTATGTAGCGGATGTAGCTTTGTACGGCCAATTTGAAAGCGACCTTCCCTTTTTAATTCAATTGTTTAATTTAATGTTATTATAGTTTTTTCAGATCAATTAACAGAATTTAGGATTAGGACTGTGCTATATATACATCACTGTTAAGGTCAAAGATGACCGAAACAATTATTTTGTTGACATGGACCCTTCGTGCAGAGTCGGAGCATCATCAGCAAGTTGAGTGGGACCCTAGGTTGGAAGAACCAGTGCAGTTTGATGGATGATGGTTGGCTTGCGATGCCTGATCGACCCTCGAGCGGTCCGTAAGTCGATAGATAGAGGTTGGGAATCTCTGGAACAACCCTCACTGGAGACCGAGACTCGACGATCTGCACCACAAGGAAGAGTCAGATGGGTCGGATCTAGGTCCCGACTCAAATTCACTCCGATGCTTAAGTTAGAATGAGAACTTAAGGAAGAGATGGAGCTTGGAGCAGCTGCGATTGACCCACGGAGGTTCGTCTCAGATATGACGTCGCAAGCTCTTTTGTGGAAGAAATATATGCTGAAAGAGTAAAGTCTATGTATTAGATCTCATACCATGGGAATTAGATCCCTCTTGGTATTTATAGGCCTCATGGGTCCTTTAAGTGACGTTGGGAACGTAACGGTCACTCATTATGGTGTCATGATCTCCCCCCTTTATTAAGAGTAAATGTTGCCCACGTTCCTGCTATTTATGAGCCCGCCTTCTATCCCACATTCGAGTGGTGGGAGTGCAACGGGCGACTAGCTGGTGGGCTTTGACTGAATCGATATCGGGCATCTCTTGTGGGTTCTGTGGGCCTTAGTCACTCGTCAGTCGAGTCATCTCGAATGCCGGTCCAATGATTCAGCAATGGCCCCTGTCGCATGACCTCAGAGAGTCTGCCTGTTGGGGTCAAGCGGTGTTACATCGCATTAATGGGGCATGACAGTCAAGTAATTAACACTCAAATTTTAGGCGCCAAAACACCCGTCTCGCTGATTCGGATGATCCGTCGGTTCGAAATCCAAGATACTTAGAGCCTTGGATCTTCGACGCGTGTCCTATCAAGCGGTTGTCATCTTATCGATATAGGACGGTTCCAATGAGAAAATTCGAAGATACTATCTTCATCATTCTTGATTTAGATTTTCTCCCTTTGAAAGAATGGCTTCGTCCTCCGTTCCTGTGCCTGAGAGGAGTTTTGTTACCGTCATGCAGAAGAACAAAGAGGGGGCTATGGAGCCTGGTCTGATCGTGAATCTGAGATCCAAAGTTGGAGCCGATCATATCTCCAAGTTTCAGAGAAATTACGTCCGCCTTGACCACCAGATCCGTGTGCCTGGGAGAGATGAGAGGGTTCATCATCCTGGCGACTGGAAAGTGGGGGTTTACGTAAAAGCCTTCCAACGAGGGCTTCGATTTCTCATGCATCCTTTCATGCGCTACTTTCTGTGCATACGGATCATTTTTCTCTACCAACTGATGCCGAACGCCGTAGGTGCATTGATGGGCTTTATTGCCCTGTGCGTGATGAAAGGAATTGAACCGTCGCTAAGATTGTTCAATCTCTTCTTTTCGATTCTTCCTCTCAAGACTCCGGGCTGGTACATGATGTCGGTCCGTCAAGGCAGAAAAGTATTCGATGATTTCCATACTTCTAATTCCAAATGGAAAGAGGAGTTCGTGTTTGTGGTCTTTCAAGAAGAGGCGAGCTTCTGCACCAGCTGTGGTGTCCCTGACTTAGTCCTTGCCGAGGACATGTCTTTGTCTGGAGTGGAGGGGGTGGCCCATCCGTCTTACAGCTGACATAGTTGGGTCGTTCAGTTGCGAGGGGGTGGCCTCTTCGGCTTATGGCTACCGACCGAGTAAAATCCAAGTCTGTTTTCATTGAGGTAATATGAATTGAAATGAGCACGATCCATCTAAATTCCTAATAAGGATTGTTTCCTCATGAGTAGTACGCTCCTCAAGGTTTAACTGAGTATTAGACGGAGTGATTCTCACATAATTCATGAGTGCTATGTTCGATAGAGACATTTTCGAAGGAAAGAGCAGACTTTATTAATGCGAAAAAAATGCTTTGACATAGAAGAAAAAAGCGTACATGCATTTTGATCTTGCTCGGGGCTGTTTTTGCCTAGCTTTTATTTGATTCTTGTCTAGAAGCTTGCTAATCGATCACTTTGGTGACAGGTGACCTGGTCATTGGCCATTTTTCGTTCTGCTTCGAGGTCCCTTCTTTGCCTGGTTGGTCTCATCGGTCTTTTTGGATGACCACGCTTGACTAGCGCGTAGATTTCCTTCTTCAGTGTCCAACAATCGTCGGTGTTGTACCCGTAGTCGTTGTGGTACATATAGAATTTGTGATCATCCCTTTTCTTATACATGTTTTTCTTAACAGGTTTATTGGTGAGCTCTTCTCGTGGAGCGTATGCTAGGACTTCTGCCTTGGGGGCATTTGCTCTGGCTTGGGTAGGGCGTTCCGAGGGCTCATTTTCCTCAGTCGCTTATCCCGAAGCTCTTGACGAGGGATTCCTTGGGTTTGCTTTTCTCGCTTTACTTCTCCACGACGAGTAGGAGTGTCATTCTCCATGGATTCAAGTGCCTCTTCCGAGACTATGAACCGATCGGCCGTGTTGAACAGCTCCTCGAGGTTATTTGGTTAAAATTGGTGAAGGGCCCTCAGCATGTTTTTGTTTCGGGTTGCTTGGATAAAAGCCGCAATGACAGTCATGTCTGGGGTGTCTTCCACCTCTAGCCTTTCTTCGTTGAATCGCTGGACGAGGGCTCGGATCGACTCCTTCTCTTTCTGCTTCAAAGAGAAGAGATATGAAGACTTTCTTTTAGGGTGTATATTATGGGCATAAATGAAAATGTCGGGGGCATAAATGCAAATATCTCCATTCTAGTGAACTAGCATACACATATACAAAGAGACTAGGACCAATTTAATGGAGGCTTAGTGTCATGGAAAACTTGTAATTAAAAACACCAAGATAGAGGGATTTTACTAAAAAGGATTTGTGCAATGACAAACTTGTAAATAAAGCACAAAATTTGAAGGCATTTTGATAATAAGTGAATGCAATGTCATGAGGAGTAATTAAGGGACAAAATTTGAGGGCATATGTGAAATAATGGTGAACCATGACAAACTTGTAAATAATGAAAGTTTTAGGAGATAACTCTTAATTAATTACAATTCCCAAACTTCTACATTATTCTACACCCCTCCCTTTCTTTTTCTTTTAATTTTTTTATTTTTCCTTTTGTTTCCTCTCTCCCATTTGGTGTGCTGGCCGAAAGTTTTCTAGAGCCAAAAAGAGAGAGAAAAAAAGGAGAGTAGAGGAGGAGGAGGAGGAGGAGGAGAAGGAATCCAAGCAAGGAGGAGACTCCATTCAAGCCATTGACCTCTCTTGGAACTCTAAAGAGGTAGGCTTCTCTACAATCCTACCTCTGATTGTAGATGATGAAAAATTCTTGTATGTTTAAGCTTCTTTTGTTGCATGCTTGGTTGTCTTCTTAAAGTGATGATGGGATTAGGCCCAAGTTAAAGTTTTTAGTTGTTAATCTTGAGCAACGATGGTAGCTTTAAATGAATGTTGTTTGTATGATTATTAAAAATGCTACCTTTAACATCAAGTCTTCATTTTGCTTAAGGATTACATTTTTATGGATAAGCTAGTTGCTATACTTAATAAAAATGCCACCTTTGATAAAAAGATTTCACTTTGCTTAAAAACCATCTTTATTAAAAAGCTAGTCTAGATATGCCCTCACATGAAATCATATATGTGTGCAAAATCTCAAAAGAACAAATCCATCTTGAAAATCTTAGCAAAATCCATCACTTGAAAAACTAAATTTTGTAGTATATTGTTCATAGTGCTGCAGTCAGTATAGATAGAAATAAATTCCGAATAAATTATTTTGGAGAGATCTTTTTGTATACTCCAACTCTCATTTAGGGCCCTTGACCTGATTGTGCCTGCAAAGTCCTGAAATAACCAAGTTACAGTAACATAGCAGAAACTGGCAGAATATGCACCCCTACACGAAATTGCCTGTAACGTAAAGTGTACTTTTCCGTTTTCTGCAAATTTATACATTTTGGGTAACTAGATTTCAAGGGCTACAACTTTTGCCTTGGGTGAAAAACTCAGATTATGACTGCAATAGGGTTAAATCTGCTGTTGAAGTTCAGTCATGTTTTCTGAATTTAAACAGAATTGGCACAACTTAGTAAACATTTGATATTTGATATCTGAAACACTAACTAGTGCACCTGCAACTTTCATTTACAAACTCTTGTCAAATTCACATTGGAAATGGCCGATATCCTTTAAAGTTTATGACCGTTGGTAAAATTTCAGCAAACTGAAGTGTTTAGTGATGTTTCGAATTGTGCTTTGTTCCCACGTTCAGATATTAATGCTCAATATTGCTAATTTAGATGCACCAGTAATTAAAGAGTTTGCATGTGGAAATGCTCCTTTATGTTGCAAGTTTTTGAGTTGGATGTTTAGTTGCGTATGCATTTGAAACATGCAAGTTATGTCTATGTCGATGTTTAAGAATAAACTTGCAAGTTTACGTTTCTTAATGAGGTTTATGTTGGAAATGCTACTTCATGTTGGAAATGCAAGTTTATGCAAGTTGGATGTTGATGTTTATGGCTTATAAAACATGCAAGTCTATGGTGTGGATATTTCGGTGAAAAAGAATGCATTTGACCTCATTTTGTATGCTTAACACACTAGGATTAAAGGCTAGTTAAAAGAAAACCTAGGGTTGACTCGTTCCACTTGAGGTGGGTGAGTGCACTATGAGGGTTTGGGGTGAATTATGATTAGAGTGGTAAAGTTGTGGAGTTCCTACTGGGTACGCTGTGACATGTCCCCTTCCCCCAGGTACAGATACCATTCTTCAGGAGACTGGACCGAGGACAGAGACCCTGGAGGGCTGCTCATCTCAGCAGGGTCTGTAGAGTCTGTAGTTAGTGTGGGTCTTTGTGGTGCAGTCTTGGGGTGGGTGTGAGGTGAGAGCAGTATTTTGTACCTTGTTTCCCTTGTACCCACGTAGGGTTGAGTTGTATTTTTTGGGAGCTTTAGCTGTTATGGGTTGTGCGTACTGGTTGTGTAGATATAGTGCTCTGTGGCGTTTGGTTGTTCTGTATGACGTGCTTCACTTGTTGCCTGTGAAGTGTACCTTGTACTTTCTTTGTTGTGTTGGAGCTGAACTGTTCTGTTTTTTTTCAGTTCGTACTTTTACTGCTTGTGTTTCCTCTGCATTTGCAGTTGCCTACGTGATATAGGTGTACACATTAGTGCTTGGTATATTGTACCGCGGCTATTCACACCGACCCTTCCTATTTTGGGTAGCGAAGCGTGACAGTTTTTGTGGTGGCCCGTGCAGGTCCGCGCTCACTGTGATACGCATAAAGGGAATACATGTAAGGCTCCAATATTTTAGTACATGGTACTAATTCATTGGTCTGTTTCTCAGCTGCAGATAGAAGGTGGGAATGGGACTTTCGGCGGGACCGGAGCATCGGATGGTAGGACTGGTCCAGCTGGTGACGGGTAGACTTTAGGTGACATGACCTCAGAGTCAGCTTTAATGTCTAAGGTCCTGATGGGCATATTAGAGCACATGAGTCAGCTAGAGGAGAGGGTAGCGGCGCCGAAGCCGCCGAGCTACAAGGAGTTTAGGGTGCTACGTCTGCGATATTTCTCGGGCAAGGAGAGTAGCCTCGAGGTAGATGATCGGTCCATATTTTACACCTTTTTTCTACATATTTGCATGCCATTTCGGTTGCTCATATTGCGATTTTCACGATTATTCGATGATATTGTGTTACTTTTCACTATTTCTTGTTTTTGTCGGATTTCAGGAAATATGGAGCGATCGGGAGCAAAAATGATCTTTAGGGACGTGCACCCACTCCGGAGCGTCACCCAAGGCTCTTTTGAGGGCTATTCGGCGATGGGAGACAGGTGGAAGAAGAAGAAACTCCGTAGGAGCGACGAGGAGGAGAAACAGAGAAGATTGGGCATTTTAGCATGCCACTCGGCCGAGTGAAGGAGTCACTCGGCCGCGCAAAGAAGCCCGCTCGGCCGGCCAGATCGGACACGCAGCAGATTGAGTATCAGCGTGCACTCGACCGAGCATCGCCAGCCCACTCAGCCGAGCACGGAGACACCACCCGCCCGAGTGGCATCTCGACGACGGCAAGCAAAAATCTCAGACTTACTGGAATCCGTCAGGCGATTGAGGGTTCCGACTCGGCCGAGTACCGAATTCCCCGCGGCCGAGTGAGTAAAGCCACTCGGCCGAGTCACCTCCGAAGACAGACCCCCCAAGACCCCTGACTTACTGGAATTTTACAGGGTCTATCACTCGGCCGAGTAGAGAAGCACACTCGACCGAGTAGAGAAGTCAACTCGGCCGAGTGATGCCGAGGACACGCATCGCCCAGATTTTCAGACAGCCTCCCACTCTTTTGAAATCTGCTATCATTCCAGCAATCAAAGTATTTTTCTCATATTTTTATGGATAGTAGACTTCATGGCGGTTCCAACGCCGCCAAGAACGCGCAAATCGGAGGTCGGATGAAATCTGGAGAATTTCTGCAAGTTGATGCTGCAGTGCTGTAATTCCCACTCGGCCGGGTCAAATGTTCCACTCGGCCGAGTGCGGCCTGGGCCCAGATTTTAAGTTGCGGTTTGGGCTGTTCTTGGGCACGAATTTGAGGGGTTTTCTAGGGTTATTTGCTAGGGTTTTGGGAGAGTATTTAAGGGGTTTGTAGCCACCATTAGAGGGGGATCCCCATTATGTTTTCTTAGCCCCCATATGTTTTTCTAGGGATTCTTTTGGAGGTTAGGCCATGCCCTAGGCCCCCTCTTGGATCTAAAAGCTTGTATTTTGGATTGAAGATCTTCATCAAGCTAAGTATTTTCTTATTTTTATTTGAATCTTTGTTTTTCTATCTTTTTGTATGCAAGCAATGATTTCTATTGATTCTCATATTCTTATTGCTATGCTAGAGTAGATTTGTTGTTCTAGGGTTTGGGGATGAACCCTATGGATCTAATTTCATATTTGTGATGAATGAATTTCTAAATTGCTAGAATTGTTAGGAGGTTAGGTTGTGATTGATTTATTACGGATAGCTAGGGATTTCCATCGATTGGGGTTTGCAAGAGATTGGATTCTAATCGATGGGAAGGCCTAGATATTCGATTTAGGTTTACAATTGGGTTTCTCTAGATTTGGTTTGCAAGAGATTGGACCAAAGCTAGGATTTTTAATTGTAAATCTATACCAATATTCGTTTGCAAGAGATTGGACGAATACGAACTATCATAACCTAGATCGTGACTCGAGTTTGCACGAGAGTGGGCTCGAGGAGCGATTGGACGATGATGTCGATCCTAATGCTAGTGGCTTAGGCTAGGGTTTGCAAGAGATTGGGCCCTATCCTAGGTTCGCTATTGACCGGCAAAAGCGCGAGAGCGTGAGCTTGGTTCTCTATTCAGTTACGACTAGTTCACCTCAATGCAAGTCTAGTAATATTGAGATTCACTATTTACGATGATGTATGACGATCCGTAGTGGGAATTCCCTAGCCTTAGACACTTTTATTATCTTAAAATCCTCATACTTTGCCCGACGATTGTGACAGGATCGCCGCAAGGCAAATTCCCTCTTTTATTATATTGTATTTGAATCGATATTTGACCGATTTCTTTATCATCGACACCGACATCCACCATCATTTCCATTATATCATACCATAACCATCTCCACCAATAAGACATTCGTATTCAAACCAACCTAGGATAGATTGGAGCCAACACCACCTCCTCGTGTTCGATACCCGCTCGCCACTTGATCGTGCGCTTGCGGTAAAACTACAATCGTTCTCTGGGTGTATATCCGGGGCCGATCAGTAGATGAGTGGATACGGCATACTGAGGATGATTTGACGATGTGTCGATTTCCCAGAGACGGCTGGATGGAGCTGGTGAGGCACCAGTTGATCCATCAAGCTAGAGACTGATGGGAGGCCCAGGAGAGGCGACTGAAGGGGAATATTGCTTGGGAGACTTTTCAGGAGTTGTTTGAGGCCAAGTTCCTTCAGGAGGCATCGAAGGACGAGTTGAGGCAGAGGTTTGAGCACTTGACTCAGAGTAGGAGGACAATGGATGAGTATGACATAGAGTTCTCGTAGCGACGGATGCCACCAGAGCCAGGCATTTTCGCATGGGGCTAGATGTAGAGTTCCGGACTGCCATGTCTACTCAGGAGTTGTTGACTCATTAGGCCGTGCTACAGGCAGCCAAACAGCATGAGACCCACTTGCGGAGTCTGGGGAGATTACCAGCCAGTGACAGACGACCGGTCGCTCAGCAGAGGACCACACCTAGGTCAGTTCAGCAGGTGACATTCAAGCGACCGGGGCTCCACCTTTGGCACAGAAGGGGCCTTTTTGATTCAGATGCGGGAAGCCGGGACATGTGCAGAGAGACTATCGAGTTCTAAGCGCCAGGTGTTGCACATGCGGAAAGCCGGGTCACATCAGTATATTTTGCCCATGGTCGGGTCATGCTCCAGTACCACCGGCATCAGCAGCAGTCCGGCCCATACAGCAGAGTCCTCTTCCGCCACCGGCACAGCGTCTTGCCCTTCCAGCACCGTCAGGACCGAGACCGGCTGCACCGAGAGGATCCCCTCCACCCGCTCAGTAACGACGAGGGTACTAGGGGCAGTTCCTCTGCTGAGGCGGCAGCAATTTATTATGACCTCATTAGAGGCTCTGAAGGGTGCTAGTCAGGTGATCACTGGTATGATTCTAACCCCTCTGCAGCATATTTGGTTATAGCTTTAATTGTTTGGGTAGCCAATAAATGTGTTTTATTGTTGTGATGCTTTAGGTATTGTTAGAATAGCCTCCTACCCTGCCTTGTTGCTATTTGATTCTGGGGCGTCGCATTGTTTTCTATCCAAGAAATTTGTGACTCAGCACTCTATAGTGGTTTACTCTTTTGCTTCTAGTTAGAATGTCCACACCGGGAATGCGATCATTTGTAGTGTTTCTGGTATACAGAACTGTCCAGTTGAGATAGGGGGATGAGAGTTATATGCAGACTTCTAGTGATTGAGTTGCCCGACTATGAGGCAGTGTTTGGAATGGACTGGTTAGGAATGTTCTATGCTACTATAGATTGTAGGCTAAGGAGAGTAGTTTTCCATATCACTGACCACCCAAAGTTTGAGTTTAGGTATGGTAGTAGTGAGCTTGAGCCCTTAAAGTTCCGATTAACGGTCGTAGAGTATTTGGATATGGAGATAGAGCCGGTGTTACCAAGGGTTGTCAAAGAATTCCCTGACATCTTTCCAGACGATATCTTTGGATTACCCCCAGATAGGTCACTGAGTTTACTATTGATCTGATTCTGGGCATCCAACCGATAACGAAGGCTCCATACCGTATAGCCCCACCAGAGTTAGCTAAGCTTTACAATTAGTTGACTGATTTATCAGATAGGGGATTGATTCACCCAAGTGTGTCATCGTGGGGGGCACCAGTGTTGCTTGTGAACAAGAAGAATGGATCTCGGAGGATGTGCATCGATTATCGGAATTTGAATAAGGTGACAGTGAAGGATAAGTATCCTCTTCCTCGAATTGATGATATCTTTGATCAGCTTGGTGGATCCCGGGTGTATTCGAAGCTGGATTTGAGAAGTGGGTATCACCAAGTGAAGGTGCAGGAATCTGATGTTCCGAAAACCGCATTCAGGACTTGATATGGTTACTACGAGTTTTTTGTGATGTCTTTTAGAGTGACGAATGCCCCCAGCTACTTTTATGAGGCTGATGAATCAAGTCTTCTTCGAGTATTTTGATAAGTTTATGGTAGTATTTATCAATGAAATTCTGGTCTACTCGAAGAATGAGGATGAACAAGCTGAGCATCTGCGGACAGTTTTGAATACTCTCAGGTGGCAACGACTGTATGCCAAGTTCAGTAAGTGCCAATTTTGGTAGACCAAGGTTGTGTTTCTTGGGCACATAGTCTCTGGAGATGGAGTGTCTGTTGACCCTAAGAAGGTTGCCACAGTGGAAAGCTGGCCTATACCTCGGACAGTAACAGAGATACGAAGATTTTTGGGGTTGGCTGGATATTATCGAAAGTTCATTAATGATTTCTCGAAGATTGCCTCGCCTTTCACTCATTTGACAAAGAAGGATGTTGCGTATGTCTGGTCGGAGGACTGCCAGCGTGCGTTTAATGAGCTAAAGCATCAGTTGACCACTGCTCCTATCTTAACTATCCCTGACCCTTCGGGTGGTTTTGAAGTTTTCTGTGACGCGTCTGGGAGAGGGCTAGCTGTGTCCTTCATCAGCATGGGCGAGTCGTGGCATATGTTTCCAGATTGTTGAAGGAACATGAGCTGAACTATCCCACTCATGACCTGGAATTGGCAGCGGTTATTTTAGCCTTAAAGTTGTGGAGACATTTCCTGCTAGGTGAGCATGTGAATATATACACCGACCATAAGAGTCTGAAGTACGAGTTCACTCAGAAGGAGCTTAATATGAGGCATCGTCGATGGTTGAAATTGATGGCCGAATATGGCATCGATCTGTAATATCATTCTGGGAAGGTGAATGTGGTGCCAGATACTCTTAGCCAATTATCCGCTGTGATGAGGATTACTTCTTGGCCGCAACTTCGATGGGCAATCCGACAGATGTGAATATAAGTTGTACTTCCAGGAAAGAAGACTGTTATGATGGGACTGCAGATTCAGTCTGATTTGGTGAACAGGATCAAGGCAGCACAGTCAGGGGATGTTAAGTTGAAGAGGATTCGAGAGCAGGTGGAAGTTGAACTTCGGTCCGATTTCCGTGTTCATGAAGATGGATCGTTGAGATTTGGGAGCCGGGTTTGTGTGCCGAGTGGTGATATTCAGAAAGACTTATTGAAGGAGGCACACAGTTCCCCATATTCTATCCATCCCGGAGGAACCAAGATGTACCGTGATCTGAAGCAATATTATTGGTGGTCTGGAATGAAAAAGAGTGTAGCCAAGAGTGTGGCGTCCTGCTTGGTTTGTCAGCAGGTGAAGGTTGAACACTAGAGGACTGCAGAATTGTTATAGCCTCTCCCCATTCCAGAATGGAAGTGGAAACATGTGACTATGAACTTTGTGACAGGTCTACCTCGGACACCTAGAGGTAATGATGCGATTTGGGTCATCATAGATCGATTGACCAAGTCGGCACACTTTACTCCGTTCCGAGTTGGACAGTCCACCGAAATTCTAGCTAAGAGGTACATGGAGGAGATTGTGAGACTGCATGGAGTCCCTGTGAGTATAGTATCCGACAGAGATAGCAGATTCACCTCACATTTCTGAAAGAGTTTACAGGCTAGTCCGGGGACGTGTCTGAATTTCAGTACGGCGAATCATCCTCAGAATGATGGACAGTCTGAAAGGACCATTCAGATTCTTGAAGATATGTTGCATGGATGTATGTTTGATTTTAAGGGTTCGTAGGAGGACCACCTGCATCTGGTTGAGTTTGCATACAATAATAGTTACCATGCAAGTCTTGGTATGGCTCCCTACGCAGCTTTGTTTGGAAGGCAATGTAGGTTTCCTTTAAGTTGGGATGATGTGGGAGACCGAGAGTTTTTAGGACCAGACTTGGTGGCGGCAATAATAGATGTAGTGTAAAGAGTCAGGGAGAATCTGCGCATCACGCAGGACCGATATAAGCACTGGGCTGATACAAAGCGGTGACCCGTGGAATTTCAGCAAGGGGATTATGAGCTCTTGAAGATCTCACCAATTCGTGGAACTATTCGATTTGGCAAGCGTGGAAAGCTGAGTCCTAAATACATTGGTCCGTTCGAGATCTCCACCAAGGTCGGTGAAGGTGCATATTGGCTAGTATTGCCGCCGTCACTCGAAGGTGTGCATAATGTTTTTCATGTGTCTCAGCTCAGAGGATATGTGGAAGATCCCAATCATGTTGTAGATTTCTCAGAGATAGAAGTACGACCGGATCTCACCTATGAGCAGTAGCTAGTGGCAATTTTGGACCGGAGACAGAAGATGTTGAAGAAGAAGACCATTGACTTGGTGCGAGTCGAGTGTCAACAAGAGTCTCCAGGGGAGTCAACTTGGGAGCGAGAAGATGAGATGCATGAGAAGTACCCATACCTGTTTGAGCAATAGCCGTTGTAACTTATAATTTTCTGTAGTTGTTAGTTACTGTATGTAAATATCCGTTCCCCTAATTTTGTTAAATTCCGAGGACGGAATTTGTTTTAAGAAGGGTAGGGTGTAACAACCCTCGTGTGTAAATACTAAGTAGCCATTAAATTGGCCCCAGTCTCTTTGTATATGTGCATGCTAGCTCACTAGAATGGAGAGATTTGCATTTATGCCCCGGAATTTTTCATTTATACCCATAATAATAATAACAATAATGATAATAATAATAATGAAATATGCTTAGTGTCATGGCAAACTTGTAATTAAAAACACCAAGGTAGAGGGCTTTTACTAAAAAGATTTGTGCAATGGCAAACTTGTAAATAAAGCACAAAATTTGAGGGCATTTTGATAATAAGTTAATGCAATGGCATGAGAAGTAATTAAGGGACAAATTTGAGGGCAAATGTGAAATAATGGTGAACCATGGCAAACTTGTAAATAATGAGAGTTTTAGGAGATAACTCTTAATTAATTACATTCCCCAAACTTCTACATTATTCTACACCCCTCCCTTTCTTTTTCTTTTCATTTTTTTATTTTCATTTTGTTTCCTCTCTCCCCCATGTGGTGTGCAGGCCGAAAGTTTTCTAGAGCCAAAAAAAGAGAAAAAAAGGAGAGAGGAGGAGGAGGAGGAGGAATCCAAGCAAGGAGGAGACTCCATTCAAGCCATTGACCTCTCTTGAAACTCTAAAGAGGTAGGCTTCTCTACAACCCTACCTCTAATTGTAGATGATGAAAAATGCTTGTATGTTTAAGCTTCTTTTGAAAATTGGGAAGAGTGTTGTAGATTTAGGTTTCATGTTGCATGCTTGGTTGTCTTCTTAAAATGATGATGGGATTAGGCCCAAGTTAATGTTTTTAGTTGTTAATCTTGAAGAAAGATGGTACCTTTAAATGAATGTTGTCATTCTTAGTTTGTATGATTATTAAAAATGCTACCTTTAACATCAAGTCTTCATTTTGCTTAAGGATTACATTTTTATGGATAAGCTAGTTGCTATGCTTAATAAAAATGCCACCTTTGTTAAAAAGATTTCACTTTTCTAAAAAACATTTTTATTAAAAAGCTAGTCTAGATAGGCCCTCACATGAAATCATATATGTGTGCAAAATCTCAAAAGAACAAATTCCTCTTGAAAACCTTAGCAAAAATCCATCACTTGAAAAACTGAATTTTTGCAGTATGTTGTTCTTAGTGCTGTAGTCAGTATAGATAGAAATAAATTCCGAAAAATTATTTTATAGAGATCTTTTTGTATACTCCAACTCTCATTTAGGGCCGCTGACTTAATTGTGCCTGCAAAGTCCTGAAATAGCGAAGTTACAGGAACATAGCAGAATCTGCACCCCTACACGAAATTGCATGTAACGTAAAGTGTACTTATCCGTTTTCTGCAAATTTATACATTTTGGATAAATAGATATCAAGGGCAACAACTTTTGTGGGTTAAAAACTCAGATTATGACTGCAATCGGGTTAAATCTGCTGTTGAAGTTCAGTCATGTTTTCTGAATTTAAACAGAATTGGCACAGCTTAGTAAACAGGCCTCTATATTTAGCGCACTTACCTTAATTTTTTGATATTTGATATCTGAAACACTAACTAGTGCACCTACAACTTTCATTTACAAACTCTTGTCAAATTCACATTGGAAATGGCCGATATCCTTTAAAGTTTATGACCGGTGGTAAAATTTCAGCAAACTGAAGTGTTTATTGATGTTTCGAATTGTGCTTTGTTCCCACGTTCAGATATTAATGATCAATATTGCTAATTTAGATGCACCGGTAATTAAAGTATTTGCATGTGGAAATGCTGCTTTATGTTGCAAGTTTTTGAGTTGGATGTTTAGTTGCTTATGCATTTGAAACATGCAAGTTATGTCAATGTCGATGTTTATGAATAAACTTGCAAGTTTACATTGCTTAACGAGGTTCATGTTGGAAATGCTACTTCATGTTGGAAATGCAAGTTTATGCAAGTTGGATGTTGATGTTTATGGCTTATGAAACATGCAAGTCTATGGTGTGGATATTTCGGTGAAAAAGAATGCATTTGACCTCATTTTGCATGCTTAACACACTAGAATTAAAGGCTAGTTAAAAGAAAACCTAGGGTTGACTCATTCCACTTGAGGTGGGTGAGTGCCCTAGGAGGGGTTGGAGGAAACCAAGATAACGAGTAGACATTGGAGATGGACAGCTGGGCTGTGGACCACTCCCTACGAGCCCTCAAAGGCAGGGAGTAGGTTGGGTTTAGTTGAGTTGGTTGTGTTGGTGAACAGCTTCCTTGTAAGATCTTGTCTCGGGAAGTCGTAGCATTTCACTCACCTTACCGGATGAGGTCCAGTCCCCGATGTCTGACACGTTGCCTAGGTTTCAAATTCATACATAAGAACCTAACTTATAATGAAAAAAAATTGTAATTCTTGAATGTGTTGCCTTTTGTAGTGAATTATGATTAGAGTAGTAGAGTTGTGGCATTCTTACTGGGCACGCTGTGACATGTCCCCTTTTCCCCCGGGTACATGTACCAGTCTTCAGGCGTACATGTACCAGTCTTCAGGCGACGGGACAGAAGACAGAGAACCCAGAGGGCAGCTCGTCTCAGCAGGGTCTGTAGAGTCTGTAGTTAGTGTGGGTCTTTGTGGTGTAGTCTTGGGGTGGGTGTGAGGTGAGAGCAGTATTTTGTACCATGTTTCCCTTGTACCCAGTAGGGTTAAGTTGTACTTTTGTGGGAGCTTTAGCTGTTCTGGGTTGTGCAGTGGACTTGTACAGTACTAATTGTGTAGATATAGTGCTCTGTGGCGTTTGGTTACTCTGTGTGACATGCTTCACTTGTTGCCTGTGAGGTGTACCTTGTACTTTCTTTGTTATGTTGGAGCTGTACTGTTCTGTTTTTTCAGTTTGTACTTTTACTACATGTGTTTCCTCGGCGTTTGTAGTTGCCTGCGTGATGTAGGTTTACACATTAGCGCTTGGTATATTGTACCGCGGCTTGTCGCGCCGACCCTCCCTTTTTGGGTAGCAGGGCGTGTTGTACCGCGGCTGGTCGCGCCGACCCTCCCTATTTTGGGTAGTGGGGCGTGACTGCCCAGCAACAAATTGCCTGCAAAACTGGTCAGACAACTCGTCAAACGACCCGACGCAGTCATCGAGTAACCCCTTGTACCATCTGTCTGTCGCTTTGGTTAGGTGATGTGGAAAACTCTGTAAAGATATGGTTCCTCAGCTCCGTGAAGTAGCATCACGTTTTGTATCTGCAGTTGTGCTCCCATGGGTCGTCCTTGTAATGCCCTGATAGCTACTGCACAAGTACTAGAGGGGGGTGAATAGTACTTTAAAATAATCAAGAGTATAATTCCTAATTATCTTGCAAACTCAACCAACAATGCGGAAATGAAAATAGACAATAATAAAAGACAAGCACAAACAAGCGATGTAACGGGTTCGGATCCACCCAAGTCTCTCCGACTTGTTCCCGGTGATCCTACGTCCTAAACACCCAGATCCCCTCCGGCTACTTGAGTTAGAATCCTCTAACCCAAGTTTTTCACTATGAAATTCTTGTAGAAAACCTCTACAAGATCAAATCATACACAAAACAAAATGTGACTTCCACAAACAGGGATCGCAATCTTCTCTCACAAACCGAGAGAAAAACTTAATATCAAAGTAAATGAAATATAAAACACTTACCAACAAAATCCTATGCCTTGAGTAAACTTACAGATTTTAGGGCAATGAGAATTTTGAGGAAGAAGAAGTCACCAAACCCTAGCTCCACCAAGATGAACATCGATCGAAGGCTAGGATAGAGTTGGTGACTTTGAATCAAGCTCTCGACTTGAGAGGCTCACAATGAAGAGAATCTCTCTTGAGGAAATTAGGGCTCAAGGAGTTTGGAGAGATTCTTGTGAGAATGAGGAAGCTTAGAAATGGAGAATTGAATGCTTTCTCTTTGATCTCTAAATCACAATAAATGTCAGCCTTGAATGCTATGAAGAAGCATCACAAGATTATATAGGAGTTAGAGAAGAGAGAGGAATAATTCGTGCATTTAATGCTCCAACGGATCTATTTCTGAAGCAGTCTAATCGGTCTAAGAAGGATCACTGACCGATTAGTTTTGCAACTAGTTGGTCGGTGATTCTTCTTGGACCGACTAAGAGGTTGACAGCCAAGAAGTATAGTTCAGGAGATATAGAACTAGTCGGTCTAAGAAGACTTACCAACCGACTAGTTTGACAACTAGTCGGTCGGTGAGTGTTCTTTGACCGACTAAGAGTTGAAAAACAATAAGCTGAACACAAGAGAACTAGTCGGTCTAAGAACAAATTCCAACCGACTAGTTTCACAACTAGTCGGTCGATGGTTGTTCTTGGACCGACTAAGAGTTAACAGTAGCTCAGGCTGAAATAATGAAAGTATAACTAGTCGGTCTAAGAAGGATTCCAAACCGACTAGTTTGACAACTAGTCGGTCGGTGAACCTTCTTGGACCGACTAATTGGTCAACAGTGAAGATGCTGAATTGAGCAAGGAAATCTAGTCAGTTCAAGAAGAATTCTTAACCGACTAGATGACAATCTAGTCGGTTGGTTCTTCTTCTTGAACCAACTAACATGCACTAGAAGCCTCGAAATGAAGCGTGAAGCTTCGGGGAAAGATTCTATGGGCTTCTAAGATAATCCTATCTCTAAGATATGAGCGTTATGAAGATTATAATATAAGACCTACTCAAGGCTTAACATTCTACGAAAAGAAACTAGAAGACTGTAAAATAAACTAGACGAACCGTCTTCAACGCTTCAATCCGAATCTCTTGACTTCAATAATGCTCCTTTAGCTTCAACGAAGCTTCAGGTACACGATCACGTGCTTTAAGAAGTCTTGAGACGTCGCTTTTGATGTACATAGAATTTTGGCGACGATCTCCATAACTGCGTTCACAAAGAGTTAGTTCACGATATTTATATTTGTTCATCATCAAAACCAAATCCGGGGAATCAATACTCAACATTCTCACCCTTTTTGGTGATGACAAACGAACATAAATAATAATCAATAATAATGAGTCGAAAGAAATTTACTTACTCCCCCTGCATTGATGACACGTTAATTCCATATTAGATAATAATCATACGCATCAAGCAGACCAGGAAAGTATAAATTATGAACCCAATTATTGAAATTTAGGATCTAAATCCATTTTTATATCTTAACTCCTCCTGAATCTAACATATCAAATTAGATTCACGGTAAATTGCTTTAAATTATCATTTAGCACATCGTCATTATTAATTCTCTCCCCCTTTGGCATTAGCAAAAAGAGCGGGAGGAGATCAACGACAACAACAATTACTAATAATAAAAGCACGAGAGTCGAAGAATATGACCATGGTCCAAATGACAC
The DNA here is from genome assembly GCA_030789695.1 of Scilla litardierei. NCBI lineage: Eukaryota > Viridiplantae > Streptophyta > Magnoliopsida > Asparagales > Asparagaceae > Scilla > Scilla litardierei. The sequence continues at coordinate 20,280,666 of CM061141.1, forward strand.
CAATGTAAAATACCAAAGAAAATCAAAGCGTGCTAACGATACCGTAGTCGAAAATCGAAAAATGCAATCATCAAAACTCAAATCAATTGCACATATTGAGTTATGGAACGTACTCTCCAATATCAACATTCTTAGTGATTTTAGTTCATGGAAAACAATTCTATGTTTTCATAGAATGAATTCTAATTAATCAATATAATCGTCGAGCGACGAAATCAACATCAGAGACAGAAAATGTAATATGCACACAGAGGTAAATGGCAAGACGATGTGTGTGTGTGTGTGTGTGTGTGTGTGTGTGTGTGTGTGTGTGTGTGTGTGTGTGTGTGTGTGTGTAACAGGATACATCAAAAGTATACATCCGTCAACACAAATATAAACAATCATCAGATCGGTGCAAAAAATACAACACATGTCTCAACAGACATCAAAACGAATATACATCAAAGTGTATCATCAAAGCATCCAAAAAATACATCAAAAATACATCACCACCCAACTATCCTACCCCACTCTCTCACAACGAATATATCATCCAAGTGCACATGGGAGAGTCCTCCAACGTAAGCTCAGGAGGCGGAGGCAGGATCAGCAGCAGCAACAGGCTGAGCAGAAGAGGTGGCAGTCACTGGGTCGACTGGAGTGTCCACCGAAGGGAGAGTGGCAGCAGGAGTGCTCTCGGGAGCACGAGCAGAGGAAGTGCCAACAGAAGCACCCTCGGGGGCACGTGCAAGAGAAGCATCTCGCTCGTCATCCTCATCAACATCCACAATCTCCTCATCAGAAACCATAGGAGGGACCTCAATTCTCAGATGTTCACAGATGCGAGTAAGCATCTCCTCACATTGAGAAATACGAGACTCCTGACGTCTCAGGGAAACTGAAAACTCAGAGAGTGATAGAGGAGGAGGAGGAGGAGCAGCAGCAGGGGTAGTCCTCTGAACGTGACGCATCACCGCAAGAGACTTCTTGACGGCAGTCGCGTTCAGGGGAGGACCCAAAGGACGCTGGTCATCAGGAGGGATAGGGATGCCGAAGTGACGGAAAACGAGAGTCAATAGGCAAGGATATGGAATGTGAGCAGACTTGGTGGATTTCCTTATACACTCAAAGGAATCCATCTTGTCAAGGATAATACGAGCCCAATTTATCTCGCTTCCCATGAAAAGAGCGTAGATAAGCTTGAGAAACGGCTAGGAGGGCAAACTAGAAGAGCCGTACTTCGGTAGAAGACACGACTTCAGGATGAGATTAAGGACCCAAGCATTAGGCTTAAAATATTTCGAGGGGACGCCAATCATGGCGGGAGGGATGACATGGAACATCTCAGCAAGCATGGTCTAGTCAAGATCATGGATATTATCCACAGAGATATCAGATGGGAGCAGGCCAGAGGATGAGACACCGATCAACTGTCCTAAAATCTCTGCCGTGAGGACAATAGGTGTCTCCAAGACAGTGGTCTCAATGCAGTGAGTGTCATCATACTCACCCCGGACTCGATTGGCATAGAACAATTTGACGAGTCGGGGATACGGATGAGGGTTCGCCTTGGGGTCATAGCGAAGATAGACTAATAGGCCGCTATAGGAGAGGAGATCTGCAAGCTGAGGAAAGTCAGAAAACGACGAAGTGCTCCAGAATCAAAGGACAATGCTCAATACGATTGTATGCCGCTAGACACATCGGGTCATCGTGACATAACGAAATATCTACACCACCCAAAGGCATGTGGGCCTTCCCCTTAGACGGATGAGACGAAGTACGAGGAGGAGGAGTAGGAGCCCTATCGGTAGGCTCAGTCTCCGGAATATACTCTTCGTCAGAGTCATCAGGAGGAGTGGGAGCACGGAAGGGGCCTGAAGTCAAAATCTTTTCTTTGGCCTTGGGCTGAGATTGAGATTGGGGTTTGGGCTTGGAAGTCCTCTTCTTCTTGAGGGGAGGCGAGGAAGAGGAGGGAGTGGTTTTGGCACGACATTTGGGTTGAGGAGGGTCAGTAGGAGGAGACTCGACGGTCATGGGAGATGGAGTGGTAGGACGGATAGGAATTCGTGTTCTCACCATGATATCGAGACGAGACAACACACAAACGACGCACAAGATCGAATGAAATTGAACTAGAAAGTGAAACCCTAACACAAACCCTAATTCGAACGAAACCGAAATTGAACAGAAATAAGCCCTAAAACAGAGAGAGAAAGAGGGGAGAAATACCCTGGAAGCCCTAGGAGGAGGAGAGGGGCATGGCGACGTCAGACGGCGGCTGGAAAAGGCGACACACGGCGAAGGGAGATGAGTAGTCGCGGGGGTTTTGGGCTGAGGAAATATTTCGCACCGATTAGAATGAGTTCTAATCGGTGCGGAGGAGTGTTAAATCGAATCGGGATGCCAAAAGACACAACAGCCCCTGCGCAACTAGTCGGTCTAAGTTCAAGTGCTGACCGACTAGGATGCAATCTAGTCGGTCGGCCAATGAGCTTGGACCGACTAACTGCAAACAGCAGCTGAAGACAAAAAATTAGGGCAAGATCTTGTCGGTCTGAGTTCAATCACCAACTGACTAGAACACAATCTAGTCGGTCGGTCAGTGAGCTTGGACTGACTAAATGCAAACAGTAAGAGAGGCCAAATAAAGAGCATGAATTAGTCGGTCTAAGTTCATTCACTGACCGACTAGAACTGAATCTAATCGGTTGATGACTGAACTGGGACCGACTAAGAGAGTCCAAAAGTTTGAAAATCAGAAATTTTGATTTCTATCCTAAGCACACTTGGACGAAACATCGTAATAATCTCACACATCATTATTCTACCCCATAAAACATAGAAAATCTTAAATACGATGCGCAAATCGAAAACCCAATCACAAATCCCGAATATCATAACAAATCTTAGTATGAACATATAAGAATAACATCATCATGCGGGATTAACGAAAATATGAATCCTAAATCTCAGATTCACCCATAATCCCCAATTCTTGACGTAACCGCACAAAGGAGTCTTCCTTGAGTGGTTTCGTGTAAATATCGGCGATTTGCTTCTGGGTTTCAACGTACACTAAAATGATGTCCTTTTAACAACATGATCATCTAGGAAATGGTGTCGGACATCGATGTGTTTGGAACGGGAATGGTGTACCGGATTCTTAGAGAGACATATTGCACTTTGATTGTCCACCATGATAGGGCAAGTATCACAGTTTATACCAAAGTCTTTAAGAGTGTGTCTCATCCAAAGAACCTGAGCACACGCAGCACCGGCGACAATATATTCCGCCTCGGTGGTTGAAAGTGATACGGAATTCTGCTTCTTGAAAAACCAAGAGACAAGAGAATTTCCTATAAAATGGCAAGTGCCACTAGTACTTTTCCTGTCGGATTTGCATCACGCATAATCTGCGTCACTATATGAGATTAACTCATATGTGCTAGACTTTGGACAATATAATCCGTAGTCGAGGGTGTAACTTAAATAATGGAAAATACGTTTTGCTGGGTAATCTGGGACCCTTAGGGCACAAAAACTCTAGTCCCGTCCTAAGTCGGACGGAACATAGACAGAAATGCAGCGGAAAATTTTTATGTTAATCTAATTAACATGCAACCCTAAGGAACCAGACCCTGTTAGCCAGGAACTCTGCCAACTTGGGGTGGATCTGACCACCCCAAGAGGGATCTAACTACTGCGAATAATTAAATGAAAACTTAAACACATACCCGGAATCTCAGCCCTGGGGCAGGCGAGATGTTCTGCGCCGTCTTCCGAGCTGCTCCCGTCTCACGCCGAGCCGCTCCTTGAACCGCTCCCCGCACCGCTCCTAGAACCGCTCCGCATCCCGAGGCGATCAATCCCCGTGTCGCCGAGCCACCCACCACCGAAGAAAGTTTCACGCGAGTGAAACCTCCGCCTAGATTTCGGATCTGAATCCGAACTCCTTTGCGGCTTTGCTAGAGCCCTCAGGAGCAAGGCAGAAATTTATAGGGAGAGGAGAATATTAATTTAGCTTAGATCCGAGCGTGCTCCAACATTTACGAGAGCCGCTCAGATCTAGAGCTTGGGACGAGTTTTGAGGAGGAGAGCAGACCCCTATTTATATAGGCGGCAGACTCTCCCCTTTTCTCAAAATCCGATGTGGGACTATTAATTTGAGTTAATTAAAATCAAGTTAGTTTGCACTTCACAAAGTGCAAAGTTCCATGAATTTTAACTCCCTCACCGTTGAGCTTCAATGTTGGTACAACCTACCAAATCGAAGAGGGTTCAACGGTGAACGCGTAGGAAAAAACGGCTCGTCAATCCGAGTCCGTTTGACCCTTCAAACAATTGTCCAAAGTTAGCCAAAAGTCATGCTTCTCTTAGAAACGTATCCGTCAAGAAAATCCCAGGTTTCAAAAAACCCTAACCAGAAAATTCGGGCTTGGTGGGCCTCCATTTTCGCTGGTTTCAGCCCAACAGTTTGGGCTGACTTGTTTTGGCTATAACTTGTGCATTTGGACTCCGTTTTTGACGCGGTTTGAACCTGCGTTTAGAGCGGGACGATCCCGTCATCTAGGTAACCTTTTCAACGCGTTTATTTAATTAAATATAGTCTTAAACAATTTAAGACACATTTAATCTCTTTTGCATCATACGCAAAATAGTCCCTATCTAGGCTTAAATTATCATTTGCATCAAATACAAATGATCCGAGGGCATATTCCTCTACATCTCCCACTTGCACTCAGGATCATTTATCCCGAATGCATGAGATGATTGCAAACATCTTTTGCAATTTTTTATCCCTTGCATCAAATGCAAATTGTTCTCCCTAACTAATTTCTACCTATTACTAGACGAAGGTCGCACTCTGTGTGAGACCCTACAGCCTGACCCTTACAACAGGTTAGGCTCGAAGCCCTATATGGCAGTGACCACGAGCAGTGGTTACCGTCCCTGCTTCAGGAATCATCATTATATGGTTGACTCATCGACATGAGTATTATCGGGACCACCCTGACTGTTTCCGTGATGAATTCCGCAGTTATAGTCTCTTCGTCTAAACTATGTCGTGTAGATCAAGTCTAGGGTACGGTTAAACTGTCAACCCCAATAACTTGACTTCGGTTAGTTTCTATCGATCTTTTAGTCAAAAATGTTGGACTTCTTCCAACATACTCTGGCCAGAGTTTTTACTAAAGACCGAACTAACCCTACGACACTAACTCCCATTGACCGGGAGAGACGAATCCTCTCTTGGTCATTACTCTCCTCATACGCTTCAAGTGTCACCCAATCAAAGACCTTTCGACAGGCCTTGCCTCGAAGCTAGGTCATTTGATCTAAGTGGCACCGTTCACGCACAGGTTCGTCAAAATGACCTCAAGTCAAAAGACCAACTAGCCTATCATCACTCAGAGTCATCATTGACAGATTGGTCAATATAACCATATGATAACTCTTGTGGATCGTTCAGTGAACTCATTCTCTAATGAGCACCTGTGTCTCATCTACGACTTCGCCAAGTCAAGCGATCATGAGATCATCGCCACCGCTAAACGGTGAAGACTAAGACACAATGGTCTATCCGATGTTTCGATATCCTTATCTCGAAACATCTACGACCACGAACCCTTTTAGACTTATGCTACAGACGGTCAAACATTTCTCCATGATCGAGATACTCATCTCGATACCTGTTTGACCTTGCATAAAGTCTCAGGACTTTACCTAAGTTAATGTCTAATGTTAACTACATTATAAAATAACTTAGATAAATTATTACCAAACAGCTTACTGTTATTTCGAACAAGATGTTTGTGCTATTCACACATGAAGATAGATAGCCTCGAGGGTATCATCTCTCAACATCTCCCACTTGCACTCAGGCCCATTTATCTCGGTATCTAATACCGTTTTTACACATAAGTTTTCCCGACTTCATGTGGTAGAGCCTTCGTGAGTGGATCTGCTAAAACCGTCTACACTATAGACTTAGGGAGTTTCTATGTTCATATTAGACCAACCATTTGAATCTCATTCAAATAATTCACTAGGTCTGTCGGAATCCATAATATTTATTTCCCTGGATCTTATCCAGTTCATCGTACCTTACGATAATCGTTTAAATTAGTTATTGATCATTTCAAATGGCTCATATTTATTTCTGATAAAGTATCAAACTCTTTTGATCACTTTGTCAAAATATATGTTCCATCCCTTTGATGCCTCGCATGTAATTTATACGCTCCCACTGACCTTGAAAACTATCTGGCTAATTCATATAAGTTGGTCCGTCTAAATCATATTTAGAAAAATGAACTTATAAGTGAATGCTCCAATTTTCATGGTCAACTTAAGTGTTTTACATCGAGTTTGGTCCGAGTAGATCTGTGCACATCTACTGGCGAGACGGTTTCAACATAATCCATTTTATAGGAATTAGGATGAAAACCGTTCTCGACCAACATGATTGCACTTCACTACTTTCTTTTCTGCACCAATCTTTCAACGTAAAGATTTACTTGTAGAAAGTGAGGAAATATTTTCCTTGGGTACGTAAACTAAATTCCAAAATTTATTTACGCACATGGACCTATTCTGATTGCATCAAGTTATAAATCGGAGTTACTACTCCGAATTTCATCCCGGAAGTTGACTAAGTCATCATCAGTTATGATGTTTAACTCGACTCTTCGTCTCACGAAATTCGAGTAATTATACAACTTCCTAATGATTGATTTAATGAATATCTTATTGATAATGTCCTCACAGGACATTATCAAAACCTAGGCATTACTATATGGGACTTAACCCAGAAGGAGGACTTAACTCAGAGTCACTTACAATGGATCACACCAAGTCTAACTTAGTGTGATTCATACCTTTTAACAAACGGATGTGTTTACAGACTTGACCTGAGAGAAAATCACATTTTCTTTTAGTTTCGCAAGATTTTATGTAGCTAAGTATTTGACCATCCGATCTAATCGAATCAATTTAAATACTTTAGTCATTTCGTTCTTTATTTTATCAGACTTGTGTTTCATCAAGAACACGTGTCTTAATAAAATATACGAATAACTTGATTTGGTTAATCTAGACTCGGGTTCATCAGTATGTACCAGACTGAGTTCGACAACTCATTCTCCCTCTGTCTTACAGATGGGTTTCGGCCATTCTATCTAAGAGGATAAGACTCACAAGTGTCCACAGACTTCATAATACGAGAGGTCAGACCCCTCTTTATGTGACTTGTGAAGCTTAGTCTCTCGATACGGCCTAGTCTATTTTTCCATACAAGTTTGCTACTATCTTGTGTATATATATATTAACATTTAATATATATTTTATCGTTATGCATAAATTACTAACGTAAAACATTGCTTCAGAAGCGAGGTGACGACATTCGTCAAATTGTGTTAGACGTCTTTTGTATAACAATAATTATAAAATCGTGACATCAAAATATGTCACATTTTTCATTTCCTCTTACTTATGCCTTTACTAATGATAAATTAAACTATTAAACTCGATTGACTTTCCCGGAGTGCCTTCTTCCTTTTCTAAATCACATTTAGATATTTAAATAGCCCAACATAAATAAATGGCTACACAAGCGTCTCATGTATCCAAATGCCTGAGAGTTGCAATCTTGAGTGTAGCTCAAGAAGTTGCTTGTCTCAAGATCCGGTTGGGATACATAGCCTTGCATCGCTCATGCACTCGTATTCGACTCAAACAATTTGATCGAATTCTTGAACTTTGCGGATCAAAATTGTTTGTACATACAACCTTGAGGGTAGCTCGACAAGTTGTAGGGAGAAACATACTTCGAATATCCTATATGTTCAAGCTGCCTCATATAGAGACGAGTGACATGTTGCGTGAATTTATTTCTTGGACCCAGAACTTAATGAAATCATATTTCTTAAGTCTGTTCTTTAGAAGGTCATTTTAATGTCAACGAGAATATAGTTTTGATTCTATCAATTAGAATTTAACTTGATATTCAATTAATCAACTATTTGACCAGTTAACTTATTCCAATATTATATTTTGATTCCTTCGGTAAACATAGTCTTGCCCTAGTTTTTGCATATGTTCAATATTAAATATAGGTAGATTGGCTTTCATCTATCTATATCCTCCCACTATTTTTACGATCGTTTTAAAGCTTAATAACGAACAATTTAATCGAATTTAAAAATTAGTGAAAGAGGGATCTAATCATCCCGAACCTCACAACCTTGAGGAGACTCAACAAGTTGATTGGTTCCATGACTGGTAGACTAACTCTTGGTCAATCACATCACATGTGATTCCCTGTCGATTTTTACCCACAGTCACTTATGATCTTGAGGAGACTCAACAAATCATAATGACTGGTCTAGTCAGACCCTTGATTTCGTGTCCAGATTTGACTTAGATCGATACTCGAGGAGACCCGACGCATCGATTTGGGACAAGTCTAGACTACATCACATGTATGTTGGAGTTTGTTCCTTAAAGAAAAACAAGTCACAGCTTGAGGAGACTCAACAACTATAATTGTCTTCTTTGAGTTACCAAGCTCCAAAATCAAGGAGGGATACGAATTAATCTTTAATAAGATTTATAACGCATTGACTAGATATAGTCCAGGGTGTCATACAATCATGATTCGCGACATTGCGGTCCAGCGGAACACAGCCAGGGAATTGACTAAGCCAGGATCACTGCCCTTTGTACTAGCAAGGGTTGACCCAGAACTCTTAGCCAAGCACATTGACTGGATCATGGTCCTTTGAATGAAGCTTGTCATTTTTGTATGTGTGCCATAGACTAAACAGCTTTTATTAACAACTAATTAATCCTATCAACTAGTTGCATCCTTAAATTCGAAATTTTAGGATTTGTTTAATAACTTTTATTAAGTCCTTATCCACTATAAGGTTCACGTGCTATCCTAATCGTTATTAGGATTTTAATAAAATTATTAACCAACGCTAAAAGCGAAGTCCTTTAATGAGAATTAATAATAACAATTAGAATTAAAAATTTCATTAAAAAGGACTACCCTAATCAGGAATTAGGTCTTGAAGCATTGTTAATGTTTTATTAAAACATAGCATGTCATTAAAATTCAAGTAATAAATTTTAATCATTTCTTAATGGCTAACCTAAAAGGTTGGCTTGTGTTATCAAATAAGGGACAAGATGAACTAGCCATAAAGCTACACTAATTTATCGCATAAAAGGTGTACAACTATTTAACAATTTAAATAGAACAATGTTTATCACATAAACAATTTTAGCATGCAAACATAAATTTAACATTTAAATTTAAAATATGATTTTAAAATTATTTTATTTTTATCTCATAAAAAAAATTGTTTTTAAAATCACAAATTTGCATGCTACCTTTTAAAAAATTTATCGCATAAAAATTTTAACCTTTAAAATCAGTTTTAAAATATCTCATAAAATTTAAAACATCATTTAAGAAATTCCATGTTTAAAATTTTATCACACATAAAATTTTAAACAACATTTTAAACTTATCGCATAAAGTTTTAAAGCTTTAAAACAATTTTAACATTTATCACATAAATTTAAAATTCCATTTTAAAACTTTCATGTTTAAAATTTATCATATAAAATTTTTAAACAAAAAAAATTTAAATTTATCGCATAAATTTAAAGAAAACATTTTTCTGTAAAAGCATTCAAATAATAAGTTCGCAATCCTAGATCAGCATACAGAGATGGCTCTGATACCAATGCTGGGTATCACTCTGATATCATTGCGACGCTGTTAAGGCCCATCATCCATGGCACCCTAGACCCGTCACAAGATACCTCAGAAACTTGTTTTACGGTATGCCTCTCGACAATGCCCAACCCATTATAAGATCACCATCTTATCGGGACTTGGTACGGTAAGAGCGATTACTTCGGGTCGGCTCATAACCCGAGAACCCGTACTCAAGCTCAACAAGCTCTGATACCAATGAAGGGTATCACTCTGATATCATTGCGACACTGTTAAGGCCCATCATCCATGGCACCCTAGACCCGTCACAAGATACCTCAGAAACTTGTTTTACGGCATGCCTCTCGACAATGCCCAACCCATTATAAGATCACCATCTTATCGGGACTTGGTATGGTAAGAGCGATTACTTCGGGTCGGCTCATAACCCGAGAACCCGTACTCAAGCTCAACAAGCTCTGATACCAATGCTGGGTAATCTGGGACCCTTAGGGCACAAAAACTCTAGTCCCGTCCTAAGTCGGACGGAACATAGACAGAAATGCAGCGGAAAAATTTTATGTTAATCTAATTAACATGCAACCCTAAGGAACCAGACCCTGTTAGCCAGGAACTCTGCCAACTTGGGGTGGATCTGACCACCCCAAGAGGGATCTAACTACTGCGAATAATTAAATGAAAACTTAAACACATACCCGGAATCTCAGCCCTGGGGCAGGCGAGATGTTCTGCGCCGTCTTCCGAGCTGCTCCCGTCTCACGCCGAGCCGCTCCTTGAACCGCTCCCCGCACCGCTCCTAGAACCGCTCCGCATCCCGAGGCGATCAATCCCCGTGTCGCCGAGCCACCCACCACCGAAGAAAGTTTCACGCGAGTGAAACCTCCGCCTAGATTTCGGATCTGAATCCGAACTCCTTTGCGGCTTTGCTAGAGCCCTCAGGAGCAAGGCAGAAATTTATAGGGATAGGAGAATATTAATTTAGCTTAGATCCGAGCGTGCTCCAACATTTACGAGAGCCGCTCAGATCTAGAGCTTGGGACGAGTTTTGAGGAGGAGAGCAGACCCCTATTTATATAGGCGGCGGACTCTCCCCTTTTCTCAAAATCCGATGTGGGACTATTAATTTGAGTTAATTAAAATCAAGTTAGTTTGCACTTCACAAAGTGCAAAGTTCCATGAATTTTAACTCCCTTACCGTTGAGCTTCAATGTTGGTACAACCTACCAAATCGAAGAGGGTTCAACGGTGAACGCGTAGGAAAAAACGGCTCGTCAATCCGAGTCCGTTTGACCCTTCAAACAATTGTCCAAAGTTAGCCAAAAGTCATGCTTCTCTTAGAAACGTAGCCGTCAAGAAAATCCCAGGTTTCAAAAAACCCTAACCAGAAAATTCGGGCTTGGTGGGCCTCCATTTTCGCTGGTTTCAGCCCAACAGTTTGGGCTGACTTGTTTTGGCTATAACTTGTGCATTTGGACTCCGTTTTTGACGCGGTTTGAACCTGCGTTTAGAGCGGGACGATCCCGTCATCTAGGTAACCTTTTCAACGCATTTATTTAATTAAATATAGTCTTAAACAATTTAAGACACATTTAATCTCTTTTGCATCATATGCAAAATAGTCCCTATCTAGGCTTAAATTATCATTTGCATCAAATACAAATGATCCGAGGTCATATTCCTCTACACGTTTTACCGCTACTAAGTGTGATTCCTTAGGTTGTGATTGATAACGAGCACATACACATACAGAAAACATAATATCAGGCCGATTGGCAATAAGATATAGTAAACTACCTATCATACCTCGATATAGACGAATGTCTACATCTTTGCCGCCCGTATCTTTATCAAGATGTGTAGTAGTGCTCACTGGAGTCTTCTTGCCAGAAGCATTCTCCATTCCAAATCACTTTAGCAACTCCACCGTGTACTTTGTTTGGTGGACGAAGATTCCATCGTGCATTTGGCGAATTTGGAGACCTAAGAAATATTTGAGCTCACCCATGTGGCTCATCTCAAATTGGTCCTTCATGACATTAAAAAACTCTTCGCAAAGAGTGAAGTTAGTAGCACCGAAAATGATATCATCAACATAAATTTGAACTAAAATAATATCATGATTCGCATACTTAACAAATAGTATAGAGTCAACTTCACCCATTTAAAAACCCAAATCCATAAGAAAGTTTTTTAGGCGGTCATACCAAGCTCTAGGAGCTTGTCTCAAACCATAAAGTGCTTTCTTAAGTTTGAAAACGTGATTTGGAAACTTTTTATTTATTAAACCCGAAGGTTGAGAAACATAAACTTCCTCAACGACATCTCCGTTTAAAAACGCACTTTTTACATCCATTTGAAAGAGTTTAAAATCTTTATGGCATGCAAAAGATAACAACAACCTAATAGATTCTAATCTAGCTACAGGAGCAAAGGATTCTTCGAAGTCTATACCTTCCTCTTGCCTGTAGCCTTGAGCTACTAACCGAGCTTTGTTCCGGACGACGTTTTGGTTCTCGTCGGTCTTATTCTTGAAGATCCACTTCGTTCCTATAACGGTGTGGTTCTTCGAAGGCAATGGAACTAGCTCCCAAACCTCATTCCTCTCAAACTGAATGAGTTCCTCCTCCATGGCTAGGATCCAAACACTGTCTTCGCACGCTTCGTTAATATTCTTTGGCTCTATTGAGGAGGCAAAGGCATAATGAGAGAAGTAGTTGACTTGAGATCTCGTCTTGACACTATCAAGTATGTTGCCAATGACTTGCTCATGGGGATGGTCACGAACTGTATGAAGCCATTTGGGAATTCCCTGATCACTAGGAACATTCTCAAAAGAATCATCAGCAGGGTTAGTAACATTAGAATCAATAGAATTAGGATTACCAATAGAATCACATATAACTTCCATGGAGTCATCATCATTGGTAATTCTAGACGGGACAAAATTTTCATTGAATGAAACATGAAGTGATTCCTCGATCGTTGAGGTTCTTTTGTTGTATATCCGGTAGGCTTTCCTACGTGAAGAATATCCAAAAAATATCCCCTCATCGGATCTTGGATCAAATTTGTCCAAACTCCCATACGTGTTTTTAATAAAACATTTTGCACCAAAAACTCGAAAATGTTTAACTTGAGGCAATCTACCAAACAACAATTCATTACAAGCTTGTTTGGTGTCGGGCCTCAAAAGTATTCTATTAAACACATAGCAAGCGGTATGTACCGCTTCCACCCAAAATTGATGACCAAGTTGGCTATCATCAAGCATTGTGCGAGCATATTCCACTAGCATCATATTCTTTCTCTCAACAACACCATTTTGAGGGGGTGCGCGAGGAAAAGAAAAGGTGTGTGTAATACCAACTTCATCACAAAAATTCGAGAAAGACTCATTCTCAAATTTCCCTCCATAATCACTACGAATAGTGACAATGGTGGTTCCAATGAGATTTTGTACTTTCTTCACAAATATTGTGAAGTTTTCAAAAGCATCATTTTTATTACTTAAAAAAAATACCCAAGTAAATCTAGAAAAGTCATCAACGATGACAAGTCCATATCGAGCATTCACTAATGAAGCAACTCTAGTTGGCCCAAAAAGATCTAGATGTAAAAGCTCTAGAGGCCGTTTAGAGGATATGCTTTTCTTAGGTTTGAATGACGATTTTGGAAGTTTGCCTCGTTGACACGAGTCACAAAAGCTTTTCTTTTGAAAAGTAAGCTTAGGAAATCCTTTAATAGAATTTAACTTGGATAGCTTAAAACGTGTTCCAAAGTTCACATGACCAAAACGTCGATGCCATACGTGTTGTTCACTTGTGTTGGCAATGAGACATTGTTCATGTGACTTGGGGAGGTCTATGATATATATATATCATTATGACGTGTGCCAGAAAATAACAAATTATTATTATCTTTACTAAAAAAATATGACACATTCCTTTCGCAAAGCTAACTTTGTAACCTTTGTCACAAAGTTGTCTTATTGAAATAAGATTGTGATTTAATCCTTTAACAAGGTAAACATCACTTATTAGAGGTTTAGATGGGTTACCAATTTTACCAACACCAATGATGGTTCCGCTCTCGTTGCCTCTAAAGACTACTCGGTTCCCATTTGCAATGGGCACCACTCCGGAGAGCAATTGAGCTTCACCCGTCATGTGTTTTGAACACCCGCTATCGAGTATCCACCCATCCTTGGAGCTAAATTTGGATTTGTTACTCCGTTTCTTTTTCTTGAGTACCTAAAGATAGAAATATCATTCCATGGTACCCAAGGTCATTGGGTCCTAAAAGATTAGACCTTTGGAAGCCAAGTCCAATTGGACTTGGACTTCCCAACATAATCATCATTATGCACGACATTCATAAAATAGGAATTCATGTATGCTTGTTTTTCATGCATGTTAGTGTTCTTCAGGCCCCAAATAGTGAATATTTTGGGAGCCCTATTCCTATTGGGAGCATGCATACGTTGTTGATGTCTACGTGATGCATGTCGTGGATAAGCATATGGCACATGATGAAATGGTGGTGGCGACATATGATATGGTGCATGATGGTAATCATTCATATAATAGTGATGTGGATGAACATATGCATGTGGGGGAACACGTGCGTGAGTGTGTCTCACTTGGTGTGCACGTGCTCGTGGACGTGGAGCATAAAAATCATCATATGTGTGAACCAATGGAGTAGGATGTGTGTTCCTACGTGGCATAGTATTGGTGTACATAAATGCATGACCCTTCTTTGGAGGTCCACCCAAAGTGGGTTTCTTTCCAAATGGGGGGGTGTACCTAGTGGAAGCACTATTGGTAGAAGAACTACCCATTGGGTGTTTACTCCCACTAGTTGAGGCATCAGAAGTTGGCCTTACAAAGGTGGTGGAAGATTTGGATGAATTTCCCATCTGATACCCCAAGCCAATGTGATGATTGGCCGGAAGTAAGTCATTTAGGATATTATCCAAATGGACCTTACCTTTATTGAATTTATTAATTCGGCCTAATATGCACTCATACGTCTCGGTGAGAGAATGCATAGAAGCATCCAACGTAGACACTTGCGATGTGAGTACATAAACACGAGACTTGAGATTCTCATTCTCAATACTCAAAGTTGAGTTTCGAGAAATCAAATCTGCCATCTCGTGTTCATCCGAGTTCTCAATATGAACATGCTCAAGTTGAGATTTGAGATTTACAATCTCATTTCTCAAGTCTTCAACAACGGTGTCGTTGATGATGATGATATGCTTAGGTGAGGTTTGGAGACAAGTTAGCTCATCTTTAGTCTTAGTGTTTCTATTTACAAGTTTAGAATATTTAGACCAAATTTGCTCGTTAGCTAATCTAAGGTCATCCATAGTTACCTCATCCCCTTCATCCTCGCTTTCATCGGAGGAGGACTCTTGATCATGTTCCTCTCTAGCCATGAAGCACATGTGTGCTTACTCCACTTGTTCATCATTCGACTCTCCACTTGAGGAGTCCTCGTCGGAGTCGGTGAATGTGCCGACAAGTCCTTTCTTGTACCCTTTCTTGTACTTTTGAGACTTTTCGAACTTTGGCGCCTTCCATTTCTCCTTTTGTTTGTTTTGAGGACAATCCGCTTTGATGTGTCCTGGCTTGTTGCATTTAAAACACAAAGGAGCAGAGGCGTTAATAGAACTAAATTTAGATTTGTTCTTGAAGTTACCTTTCCGGAAGAATCGGTTGAACTTCTTTACCATGAGGGCAATGGATTCTAAGTCCAACTCGTCTTCCGATTCTTCATCATCGGTAGATGTAGATTGAGCGGCCTTTAACGCAATCGTGTTTTTCTTTGGCTCGTCTTGCTTCAAGTACGACTTCATCTTGTCATGCATCTTTATTTTACTGTCCATGCGTACCTCATAAGACATCAAGATACCCATTAGTTGTACGACAGTATACTTATTCATATCGTTATCTTCCTCGATGGTGAAGGTACGCTTTTCCCAACAAGAAGGAAGTCCGTCAATAATCTTTGAGACTTTCTCCTTTTGGGTGTAAGTATTTCCAAGAGCCTCCAACTCATTGGTAATGTCAACGAAGCGAGCATAGTACTCCTTCATCTTCTCACACTGTTGCATGTGAAATAATTCGTAATCTTTATTTACAATAGTGAGTTTGGAGTCTCTTACCCTACTCGTTCCTTCATGCAAGATGAGGAGTGAGTTCCAGATTTGATATGCACTCTTACATGTGCATATCTTGTTGAAGTCTTTGGGCTCCCACGCACATTGTAAGGCATTCATTGCCTTGGCATTGTTTACCTCCGCGGCGACCTCCGCGGTAGTCCACTTAGCGAAGTCTGGTTCGGTGGGCTCGACATACTCCGTCAACGTAGCTCTCCATAGTGAAGTGCTTCGGAGAAACGTTTCCATCCAGCATTTCCAGTACCCATAATTGGCACCGTTGAAGTAGGGAGGCCTAGTTGAGGAGTGTCCTTCCATCACCGAAGAAGCTCCTTCACGGTTCCTGCAGGTGCTGTAGTTTGAAGGTGGACGAACGGTGTTGTAGTAGTTGGAAGACATAGCTATGAACTTGGCTCTAATACCAAATGTAATGCCTTGATAGCTACTGCACAAGTACTAGAGGGTGGGTGAATAGTACTTTAAAATAATCAAGAGTATAATTCCTAATTATCTTGTAAACTCAACCAACAATACGGAAATGGAAATAGACAACAATGAAAGACAAGCGCAAAAAAGGGATGTAACGGGTTCGGATCCACCCAAGTCTCCCCGACTTGTTCTCGGTGATCCTACGTCCCAAACACCCGGATCCCCTCCGGCTACTTGAGTTAGAATCCTCTAACCCAAGTTTTGCACTATGAAATTCTTGTAGAAAACCTCTATAAGATCAAATCATACACAAAACGAAATGTGACTCCCACAAACCGGGATCACAATCTTCTCTGACAAACCGAGAGAAAAACTTAATATCAAAGTAAATGAAATATAAAACACTTACCAACAAAATCCTATGCCTTGAGTAAACTTACAGATTTTAGGGCAAGGAGGATTTTGAGGAAGAAGAAGTCACCAAACCCTAGCTCCACCAAGATGAACATCGATCGAAGGCTAGGATAGAGTTGGTGACTTTGAATCAAGCTCTTGGCTTGAGAGGCTCACAATGAAGAGAATCTCTCTTGAGGAAATTAGGGCTCAAGGAGTTTGGAGAGATTCTTGTGAGAATGAGGAAGCTTAGAAATGGAGAATTGAATCTTTCTCTTTGATCTCTAAATCACGATAAATGTCAGCCTTGAATGCTATGAAGAAGCATCACAAGATTATATAGGAGTTAGAGAAGAGAGAGGAAAAATTCGTGCATTTAATGCTCCAACGGATCTATTTCTGAAGCAGTCTAATCGGTCTAAGAAGGATCACTGACCGGTTAGTTTTGCAACTAGTCGGTCGGTGATTCTTCTTGGACCGACTAAGAGGTTGACAGCCAAGAAGTATAGTTCAGGAGATATAGAACTAGTCGGTCTAAGAAGACTTGCCAACCGACTAGTTTGACAACTAGTCGGCCGGTGAGTGTTCTTTGACCGACTAAGAGTTTAAAAACAATAAGCTGAACACAAGAGAACTAGTCGGTTTAAGAACAAATGCCAACCGACTAGTTTCACAACTAGTCGGTCGATGGTTGTTCTTGGACCGACTAAGAGTTAATAGTAGCTCAGGCTGAAATAATGAAAGTATAACTAGTCGGTCTAAGAAGGATTTCAAACCGACTAGTTTGACAACTAGTCGGTCGGTGAACCTTCTTGGACCGACTAATTGGTCAACAGTGAAGATGCTGAATTGAGCAAGGCAATCTAGTCGGTTCAAGAAGAATTCTTAATCGACTAGATGACAATCTAGTCGGTTGGTTCTTCTTCTTGAACCAACTAACATGTACTAGAAGCCTCGAAATGAAGCGTGAAGTTTTGGGAAAGATTCTATGGGCTTCTAAGATAATCCTAGCTCTAAGATATGAGCGTTATGAAGATTATAATGTAAGACCTACTCAAGGCTTAACATTCTACGAAAAGAAACTAGAAAACTGTAAAATAAACTAGACAAACCGTCTTCAACGCTTCAATCCGAATCTCTTGACTTCAATAATGCTCCTTTAGCTTCAACGAAGCTTCAGGTACACGATCACGCGCTTTGAGAAGCCTTGAGACGTCTCTTTTGATGTACATAGAATTTTGGCGATGATCTACATAACTGCGCTCACAAAGAGTTAGTTCACGATATTTATGTTTGTTCATCATCAAAACCAAATCCGGGGAATCAATACTCAACAGCCCTTGACGTCGTACATCTGCAGGGAGGGTAGTTTGAACTTCGGAAGGAAAGGAGCAGATGTGATGTTCTCCTTCAACGGGGTTCGCCGATTGGCGGGCAGGGTAAGTTGGGTTTGCCCATCTCCACCTTGCAGGTAAGTAGCACCAGAGGAATGGTTGGGGATTTCCTCCGCCTCCCTCCTCTTGTTGCCACCTACACATTCAAGGTGGTTGGGGCCTTGAGTGACCCGATCTATTACCTGCTCTAAGATGTTACTGGTGGCTCGCCTATTGTTGGATGGGCTAGGACCTCCCTGGTGCCCAAAGGCAAGGTTGTTGTTTCCCATCTCCCCATTTCGGTGAGATGTATGTGTTGTATTGAGCGGTGCATTCTCCTGTCGATCCGCCCTTGGATCTCTAGGATCCCTAGAAGTGGCAGCCTTCCTCGTAGGTGCCGGAGCTGGATTTGGACGCGGTGGCTGCTCAATTGCTAGTGGCAGGTGCCTAAT